>ML397546.1:0-84465 GCA_005239525.1 Nicotiana knightiana | reverse complement strand
AGAGAGTGCATATTTAGGTAATTGTTTGAACAACACCACTCCTAGAGTATAGACGAAAGTCATAACCGAGGGTTTAGAGGTTGGATTAGAAATAACGATACCTCGGGTGCAATCTAAAGTGAACTGTAATGAAATCTAGCTAGCGTAACTTGAGAGAGTGCGTCTAGTAAATTATCATAATTACTCGAGAGAGATTTATGGTAGATTGAGAGTTCATGATTGATTTAGACGATTAATTAAGCTATAAGAAGTATCCGCGAAAGAATTCACCAACGGGGGAAACCATTACCTTAGATCTTTATTATTATTGTTTACATTAAATTATTAGTCAATTAATAGTTTATTATTTCGTTAGTAGAATTAGTTAAACAACCCAAATTGATATTCAAAAGTCTTAAGAAAAGTGATTAAGTAACAGTTAGTATTTTATAGACTCAGTTGATATGTTCAATTCTCTGTGGGATCGACTTTGGGCTTAATACCCCAGATTTATATCTGCAACGCCCGTTTAGTCATTTTATAAGACATAGTTGAGCGTGATCANGGTCATCCCATATGTGCCAGCGGGATATATCCTGGTCCATGTACCATTCTGATGCAATTCCCATCAAGCTTTCTCCAAAATATGCCATGAGAAGTTCCTCTTTCCCACCTGCTCCCCGGAGCTGATTACAGTACCTTTTCAGATGAGCTATGGGGTCCTTATGTCCGTCATATTTTTCGAACTTGGGGGTTTTAAACCCAAGAGGCAAGTGGACGTGCGGGAACATGCACAAATCTGCATAGGAGACGCTTTTCTACCCGCTCAGCCCCTGTATATTCTTGAGGCTCTGTTCAATACTCTTAATTTTCCGAGTTATTTCTTCGTGCTCGAGGCCTTTCTTATCTTCTCCCAAAGTGACCTCAAGCTGAGGTTGTTGGGGATATGCATTGGGAGTAATATGAGTGGTATCCGGATGGACGGACGGTGTTTGGAATGTGAATGCTGGCGGCTCAAAACTTGGTCCAGAGATAGTCGGTGGAGCCGTGGCAGAGATTGGCAGTGCGGTGAAGATATTGGAAGAAACTCCGGAAAACAGGGCCTGGGGGCAAACCTTAAAAGGCCTTCTGGCAAAGTGAGCTGACATAGTTGGATATCCAAATGGCATGGCTGGGTAGCTTATGGGGATGTTGGATGTCCCGCCTGCCCTGGGAATTATCTCTAGGAAACCCGGGATGGTACTGGGTGGTTCCCTACTATTGGACCATGCATCCCACATTTCCAGCATGCGGCAACATAGAGTCCTGTTCTCTTCATCTGTTACTGACTCAAACATTGGGATGGCTGGATTTACGTCTTCCACGGAAGAGTTGACGATTGGCAAGTGACTTTTAGACGTCATTTCTAAGCTCCCTTTTGATCTAGTGAAGTAAGGATGGGAAGCCAGGTTACCGCAAGACCAACCACCTAAATATACCTTATAGATTGAACCAACAAAATGTTAGGTTGAAGCATTTATCACATAGGCAATCACACGTTTGGGGTATGAAATGCACCTGAGCAATTTAAACGCTTTTCTATATATTCTTGCAACAGTTGTGTACTTCATCCCGACTTTATTTCTGGGTTTTGAACTTTCCTTCCCTTTGTTATTGTTTCCGCTCTTTTATTCCTTGCTCGATTTCTCTTTTCTTTATTTTTTATTTTTTATTTTATGGTTATGATCGAATCCTATGTGGATTGCCTACGTATCACGGCGCTGCGTGAATCAGATCATCACATAGTTCATGCGACAAACCAAAAGACAGAAATGCATATTTTTTCTAAAAGCTTCATTCTAAAATTTTCATTCATTAAATAAAACACTTTTGATTACAGAAAACTTATAGCCCACTTTCGGAATTTCGGAGTTTGCAAAACAGGCTCGACACATATTCTCTAAAAATATAAAAACTACTGTGGACTCAGACATGACTACGACTAGAAAAATGAAATATAGACTCGAAAAACATCAAAAATACATCATTGCTTCCGTTGCTCCAGGGGCCGGTGTGGCATCATTCAGCCTTGCCACGGGCCTGCGTGCTATGTCTTGCCGGAGGCGGTAAAGGTCGTCCATTATCTTGTGGACGAAGATCATAATCGCTGAGAAGAAAGTGGTCCGAGTCATATCTTCGCATTCCTGGCATCTGGTGATGATGTACTCGCCTCTAAAGTCTGGACGTCTTTGTGACTCTGCTCTTGCCATTGTTGCAACTCTTTTTCCAATTGAGCCATCATGGCATAACACTGTTCCCTCTTTGTCTTAGATCTTTTTTCTTGTTTGGCAATTTCGTTCTCGAGGACGGCCAGTTTTTCCTTCAAGCCTATGACTTCCTGGTCATATTTACTTTTTAGTCTCTGGACAAACTCTGTTCTTTCCTCTGCACTTCTTCTTAATCTTGCCCGAACTCCGGCCAGTTCTTCTTTAGCTTTGTCTAGATCATTTCCATAGCTTCACACTTTTTGCCTCAAGTGGTTGATAAGCCTTTCATCAGTTCTGCTTCTCTCTGGGTTCTCAGCAGCTGTTTTTAATTCCTGTCTCTGGGCCCGGAGAACTTCATTTTCTTGGGCTAATCTGTTTTTCTCCCCTTCAATTGTGGAAGTATGTAGAATGTTTTCAAACTTGATTTCCCTAACCTGGGCTTCCAACTTGCTTATGGTGGCTCGGTAGCTGTTCTCCTTTTCTAACCAAGCCCAATGCTCTTGTGTTTGCTCGGTGAATTGTTGCACGTGGGGTCTCTTTGCGGTTCGTTCTTGATCTTGATGCTCCCTGCCTCTTATGCCATACCAAGAAGTGTAGGCGGGCTCCACTTCCCCTTTGGATAAGTCTCTCACCCGAGTTTGAGGTTCTAAAAACCTGCACTCGTTCCAGCTTTGACGGACCCTGCCTTCAGGAAATGCAGCTCTCGGGTATAACTCAATGGCTTGTGGGCTTAAATCCTCATCATGGGGAACACCCTGTTGTCTCCCCAACTGGCGTAAGACCCGGTGTGGGGAATATGGTTGAATGCTTTGCAGGCCCATTAACAGGAGATAGCAAACCTCAACAGACATGTTGATAACCTCGCCGACAGGGAGCCACCCGAACGTCCACTCGATTTGGTCGGCAGTCAATGAACTAAAGTATGAGTGCCAGGATTCCGTGCCCTCAGGAAATTTGTGGCCCTTTACCCGAGTACCATGTTCCTCGATGCAATTCAAACCAGTTAAGCTGCAGTTCATGTAGCCTGGGCGGTGACAGAGGTGCTCGATCAGCCAGATTTGTAGAAGCAGGTTGCACCCCTCAAAGAACTTTCCCCCAGATTGGCAAACTGTTAGAGCACGGTAAATCTAGGCTAAGACCATCGGTATAAGTGTGCCATTCGATTGTTTCATCATGAAATCTGCCATTCCCACAAGCCCGACGTCTATGCATCCATCACTTCTTGGGCAAATCAAGGTGCCCAAGAATGCTACCACAAAAGCTAGCGCCCGGCGGGCTTCCTATTTAGCCTGATCTTTGTGAGTTAGACCAGTGTTGTTAACCTCATAATCCTGGGGATCTCCATAACGTCTTTAAAGAAAATAGAAAGTGCAGAAACCTTCGGATAGGTGTAGGTCTTGGACGTCCTGACTAATGTTCAACAGATCCAAAAACTTATGTGGAGTCACCGCCATGGGTGCCACTGGGTACCAACTTCTAAGATTGTCATTGAGACCAACATACCCTGCTATTTCCTCTAGCGCGGGCGTCAATTCAAAGTTTGAAAAGTGGAACACGTTGTGGGCGGGATCCCAAAACAGTACTAGAGCCTCGACGATGTCCAACCTCGACTTGATTTTTAAAAGACCAGTAAGTCCCCCTAAAGCTTTCATAACAGACTTTCTACTTTCTTCCCCCAAGTCGCTCCACCACATATGGATTCCTAGAGGGATTTCCTCGACTGCCCTGAAGGGGATGTTTTCAACTGTATTCATCCCGCACATTCGTTTTTTGATTAAAACCACAAAAATTTTGAAAAGTGATATTTTTGCAAAGGGTTTTGTAATAAAGAAAAATGGACCATCTTTGCGAATACGACCCTTTAATACTTCGGGTAGGAAGTTTTTTAAGGTTGTGTTTGCGAATTGGGTCGAAATTAAAGACAAACCACAAGCGGCCACTTTTGCAAAAATGGCCTTCCGGTGCCCCTCTTGGGTAATCAGGCTACAATGGTGTCACCTAATTTTATTTGGGATTATATCCTTTGATTTTGAAAAATGGATTTGGACCCGATGAGGGTTGCCTACGTATCCCACACCCGTGAGAATCAAACAATGCATAGTTCAGAAAAATCCAGACTGATTAAAAATATACACCCGCTCATTTTGTTTTGGAATATATTTTTTTCAGAAATTTCGGTAGAGTTTCGGGATAAATACGGGGATTTTTCAAAACAGGGTGAATTTTCTATCCTACCTCACTCTTGGTTTTTCTGTTCATTTTATTTTAGCCGGTCAATACACAATTTGAAACAAATAAATGCATACATAGTAGGTAAGATGCATTAGGGTAGTCTTTCATTTCGGGCACACCTGTCCTAGGCGGACCCAACCCCTGTGTTGAGTCCCCTAAGTCAAATTCACATGATGCAGATAATCGTTCCTACTAGGGATCCGGCATGAGGTTATGTTATACTAAGTTTAAATCTTGGGGTCTTGTTCTAGACCAGGCTTACCCGAGCATACAGCTCGAGCCGAGGTCGGGGCAGCGTACTTGGAATACAGAAGCTTCACCGGCTTTGCAACTTGTCCGTACCTCGTTCTAAAATTTGGATATGACTCTAACAGAAAAGAAGTCACATGAAGTGCACACTTCCCAGATGATTTAGAAGACTTAGAGAGAAGAAGGGTTTCAGCACAGTTTATATGAAATTCAGATAAATATCAAAGCGGTAGATATGGCGATTAGCACATGAGGTTTAAACACATAAAAATCAGGTAATAAAGAAATCCCAATATAACAGCTATTCTAAGATCGAATTCTTGAACCCTGAACCAAAGATTCTGGGTTCACACAATCCCCAGCAGAGTCGCCAGAGCTGTCACACCTCCTTTTTCACCCGGTGAGGGCAATAAGGGAGTTTTTCCCAATTAAAGTGATATTATTCGGTTTTGGGACATATTATTATTTCAGAGTCGCCACCCGGATTTTTAACGATGCTCCGGGACACTGTTTTGTTTTAAAATCCCAAACCGAGGAAATTTTGACTCTCTTTTGATTTGTCCGTGACCATAAATCCGAGTAAAGAATTCTGTTAACCTGGGAGAAGGTGTTAGGCACTCCCGAATTTTGTGGTTCTAGCACGGTCGCTTAATTATTAATATTTGGCCTAAATTATCTGGTTATTTACATGTTTTAGCCTATTGTGCATTTAGCCTTTTCAATCTTAAGTCGCTTTTATTATTTATGGATTTATCTTGAAACAAGTCACGATGGAGTGCACTTGTTTGTTTTGGACACATTGTAACCGCGCCACATGAAATGCACCCACGATTACAACATGTGATTATTATTATTGTTTTGATATAGAGTCGGGGACATGCGTTGCCACTCCCGAGTGTAGATTATATGGTCAAGATGACGGTTAAAAATGCCTATTTGAGGCGATATTCAATTATTCTCTATGTTTTGGAATTTTTATCTAAAAGAGGTATTTTTTAATTTAAGAGATATGTATATACACCAATTTGGATATTTATGGATTTATCTTAGAACAAGTCACGATGGCGTGCACTTGTTGTTTTTTGAACACATCGCAACCACGTCACATGAAATGCACCCGTGATTGCTACGTGTGATTTTATTAATGTTTGAAGTGAGAGTCGGGGGCATGAGTTGCCCCAACCGAGTTTAGGTTATGTATAGTCACAAAAAGGCTTATTTGAAGAAATTTTTGAATTTTTACTAAGTTTCGTAATTTAATCTAAAAGAGGTATCCTTAGCCTATAAGATATGTATAAAATCATCTAGAAATTAGATTTACTATCCTAAAGGACAAGTGTTTGGGCTATGACCATGTTTTAGCCCAATTTTAGCAAACACCTTTAGGCCAATCCTAGCATGCTAAAACGACGGAAGTCGAAAAGTACAAAAATTGATTCATGTGACCACATTTAAACTAACAACTTATGTAAAAGGCGACAGGTTATTCAAACATCCTTACATTTGCATATATATCTGAATCGAAATTCCGAATGAGGGTTTAACCAATTTAAAACCTTCTGCCCTTTTTATTTTCTAATGCTGTACTACACGTGATGCATGTTCAAAGATATGATTTCAGATTTAAGACCTAGGTCTGCTACTGTGCTGAGAATTCATCAGACTCAAGCTTTAAACTCGATTTTAAGTGAAAAAATAATCAGCCATTTATAATATAATCGACATTTCTACTAGTTTAGTTGTAACATCAAAAATTATGTGAGAATAATTTGAACTTTTAAGAGAAATATACTAATCAGATTTTTGGGTTGTGCAGGTTTAGAAAATACACTGCCTATTAGTTGAGTTTTTACACCCCCAGGTCCAACATCCCAAGAGCAAACTAGTTCAGGCCTTAATGGGCCACTTTTAGCAGTTTGGCCTATTTCTATATTAAAATAAACAACATATATTAAACAGTCTAGTTTTTGTTTACTATGATTACAAAAGAAATAATGAGTCTATAGATACATTTCACATCAACATTTAACTGTAACGATACAATTTTTTGGATCTAAAAAATAGTAAAGATATAGCTCTAAATGATGGGGCTTCGAGTTGAATCCTCTTGAGTTCACTTGTGACTAAAGCACCTGCGCCTCTGTTTGTAATTTTCAAATACCCAAGATAACACTTTATGCATTATTTATGGAATGGACCTGACCATTAGAGGGTCAGATTCAACTCCACTAATGCTATGTTTGAACATAAGGTTCTTATATCCTTAATAGTTTTAGCAAAAAATAGCTTAGTTAGAAAAAATTGAACTCATATATAAAAAAATACTAGTTCCATAGAAGACACCAAACAGGACTCATGATAAATGTCTAAACTATGATATTAACTAACACAAGCTTTACATGTTTAGAGTGAATCTGACATAACTAGTGGTCAGATTCACATCTCTAATGTTGTTTTATTCAGTGTCATACTCTATAGAGGTTAGAATTACTAAACATATAACCACAGATGTGAGTACACATATACAACATTTGAATCCAACAAACATGTGACCAAATCTTATTTTTCAAGCAAGTAGAAGCATACCAACACATAGAAAACTAAAACTTCTGATAATCACTAAAAAAAACATGTATACATTGATATTCCATCAAGGTTTCATTCAAAGAATTCCATTTCATACAAGATAGAATTACATACCTTAAGACGTAAGATAGGACCAAATAAAGGTCAAGAAAATCCAGAAATTTCGAGCTCAACACAACAACCAGAACAACACCAAACCAGCAAGAATACCTAGAAACAAAAGCTTGAATAAACCAGATTTTTGAATGAAAAATCAACAAGAAAACCAGTTTTTTCCCAGGAAAGCCATAACCAAAAAGAAACCAATTTTTTCAGAATGTTCTTGCACTAATTTTGATGTTTTCAGTGTTCTTTCTGTTTTTTAGAGTAGGGGTATATTTTCAGAGCAGTATTTTCTAGTGTGTGTGTGTAAATTCTCTGTGGAGAATCCTTTCTTAAAATCTTTGGTTCAAGTGTGGTAATGTGTCTAAAATCCCTGTGTAAAAAGTGTCTTTTTCAGAGAATATGGTAGGGTATTTATAGGGTTATTTTGGATAGGATATGCTTAGCATATTCCTTATCCAATAGGCTGAAGAAAGGTACAGGTGCAGCTGTCACCCTTATCCTTTGGGACAACTGCCCTCATTCTAGAAGATTCTCACCCCTAAAATTACTATCCTACCCCCAAAAAATCTCATTTCCTCGTTCTAGAAGGTTTTTGGGTTGTTACACCCAAGATTCTTCAATTGTAATTCCTAAACTAACCCTCAGTACCCTTAGAATTACCCCTTTAGTTAATCAAGGTTAAAAGGTTATTAGTTTATTAAGTGTAGACTGATTTTTATCCTAATTGAGTGGTTAACTC
The DNA here is from genome assembly GCA_005239525.1 of Nicotiana knightiana. Taxonomy (NCBI): domain Eukaryota; kingdom Viridiplantae; phylum Streptophyta; class Magnoliopsida; order Solanales; family Solanaceae; genus Nicotiana; species Nicotiana knightiana. The sequence continues at coordinate 76,329 of ML397546.1, read as the reverse complement.
AATAGTTAACCACTAATGAAATTGAATTTAGACTAACTCTTAGCTTAATATGTAATTAGCTTAATTATTTGTCTAAGTTAGGAATTAGGTTGATTCAAGTGATTCGAGAGGTTGAGCCATTAGGCTTAGTTAATCATCATATATTATGACTTAATCTTAGTTTCAACCTAAGCTTAGGCTAACCAGTCAAGTATAACTAATCCTTCCATTAATGGCCAGAGATCAGAATTCTAACTGACTCACACAAAACTATTTAATGATGAACCAATTCAATCAGTGACTAATCTCAAGCAAACAGTTACTATGCATGTTCATGACTAAAATAAAATTACATATGCAAAATCCAACCTAAGGGTCTAAATTAGATCAACCTATAATTAACACTTGAAAATTGGTAACAGTACATGAGTACACTATTAGTGACTAAAACACAATGGCTGTTATACTGCTTTACATGAGGAAATAGTCAGGGAAAAAATTTGGAAAATCTAAACCTAACATTAACGCTAAACTTATACTTGATTCCAAGTAGTCTCTAATTAATAAAAAAGATGGAAACAGAAGAAACATGAACCAATCAGTCTTAATTAGTATTCTGACCTAAATTGTTATTCTAAAAACGGTCAAGATTCAGGGAATCACAAGAGAGCCATCAAATCAAACTCAAATTTGCAAATCAAACACTGATTTTAGTACACAATTTTTAGCATAGATTAATTTATCATTTTAGCATTCACAAAAGGTTTAAGCAAGATCATGAAACCCTAATCAATAAGGAATTAATATCAAACTAGATTTAAGCGGTTCTTATAAAATTAAATTAACTGAGTCATGCATGGAAGTAATTAAAGTTTACCCTAATATAATCAACTAAAAAAAATATTATACGGGAAAACCTAAAACTAAACCAAACAAATGACTTTAACATAAAAATAATTAAAGGAATAGAAAAGAGAGGGTACCGGTCGACTATAACAACTTTGGCTGGATTCCGGTGGCTTCAAATTGAAACGAACCCACGTGAATCACTTGCTCTTGTGAAGAGAAAGTGACTCACGTAAGTCTGAGCCAACGAGGTTCTATGAATCGGTAGGGACGGGTTTTTAGGGTTTTGAGTTTTTTTAGATCTGAAATTACCCTTTTGTGGTAGGGTTTTTGGTGAAAGTAATGTTAAGACGGGGTTTAGGGGAAAGAGAGGATTGTCTGGTGAAGATTTGGGGCCATTTGGTTGAGATCCGCCGTCGGTAGGCGATTTACGGCCGGTGGAGGCGGTGAGTATTTGAGGGCGGCTAGAGTTTGGTCTAGGGATAGAGACGAGAGAGTGGAGGGTGTTCTAGGGGGGTAGGGGTCCGTTCGGACACTTATATAGTTTAGGGGGGGGGAGTTTGGGAGCCGTTGGATCAAATCGATTCAATGGCTGGGATTGGAGGGGACAAAACGGGGTCGTTTGGGTAATATATAGGGCTGGCCGGGTAATGGGGTTTGGGCTGGAGTGTGTTGGGTAGTGATAAAGGGGGTTTGGGCCTGGGTGCATTGGCCCAGGTCCAATTTTTGTCTTTGGAACACTTAGGTTAAGTAATCAAACTAATTAAATCATTCTAATTAATAAAAAATTAATTTGACTGAATTTCATCTAATTATAGCTTAATTAATGAGTAAATTAACGTAAGACTATTAGTTTTAATACTCATAATTATTTAAAGAACGAATGTTGTAATTTTCCTAATAAAATGATTGAATTAGGCAATTTAAACTAAAAACTTAATTATAAAATTTTAAAATGTTTTGTTATTATCATAAATTTGAAAAGATGAGTTATGACCATACAGTGCAAATAATTCACGAAAAACAATTAAGTTTAATAAAATTCCATAAAATTGAATTATTTATCAAATTTGTAGGAGTATCTAATTGGGGAAAAATTACATGCTCACAGTAATGAGGTTCCCCCGCCGATCCCAACGGAATTTCGATCGCGGATCTGATCGACGCCAGCTCACATGTGGGCATCAACACCAATCTGCCCACTGAACCTGAGAACGGCGTCCGCGGGGGAGCCCGGTCGATGGCCCAAAATGCTCGTGACAGTGAAGGAAATGGGGTCCACTTGCGGGTGATCTTCGAAATATTACAGGCTCAACAGGCAGCGATAGACTAGTTGCAGAACCAAAGCCGCACGTCGAGCAGAATTGAGCCCGAGCTATCCCGGGAAGCCCCGAGATTATAATGATAGAGTGATCGAATGAAAATGAATCGGGGAAAAACCCCGAGATTATAATGATTCTCGAGGAGCTGAAAAAACGGGTAAAATTGGGAGGGCAGAAAACCAATGACAAAAAAGTGGAAACCTATAATTCCAAAGTTGATGAAATCCCAAGAGCACCGCCAATATTAAAAGGCCTGGATTCCAAGAATCTTGTTCAAAAACCTTTTCCTCTAAGCGCAGCTCCGAAGCCGATCCCTAGAAGTTCCGCATGCCCGAGATTCCTAAGTATAATGGAACAATCGACCCTAACGAGCATGTGACCTCCTACACGTGCGCCATCATAGGGAACGACTTGGAGGATAATGAGATCGAGTCTGTCTTGGTGAAAAGGTTCGGGGAAACTCTGTCAAAGGGAGCTATAATATGGTATCATGACCTACCTCCTAATTCTATTGACTCATTTGCAATGCTTGCAGATTCCTTCGTAAAAGCACAAGCCGGGGCTACCAAGGTCGAGACCAGGAAGTCAGACCTTTTCAAAGTAAAATAGAGGGATAATGAGATGCTCGGAGAATTCATGTCCCGGTTTCAAATGGAATGAATGGACTTGCCTCTGGTCACGGACGATTGGGCCGCTCAGGCCTTCACCCAAGAACTCAATGTTCAAAGCTCACTGACTTCACGACAGTTGAAACAAAACTTGGGAATATCCGGTTGTTACCTGAGCCGACGTGCATAACCAATATCAATCAAAAATCAGGTTCAAATATGATTAGCTTGGGGCCCCGTCCGGGTCCATTTATCCCATCAAAGCCGTCGACAGAGTCAAGAGAGACGTTGATCGTGAACCAAGATCAAACAGGGATCAGTATCGGCCATACATGAGATCGAAGAAGTAGTGGGTCTGGGCGAAACCCTGCGAGAAGTGAAAGAAGGAGTGACCGAGGGCAAAGTAACGGGGGACTCATGAGCAAAATAGTTTCAACAGGCCCATCGAGTCTAAGGAAGCACCAAGGTTATCTGAGTACAAATTTAACATCGACGAGGTTGCCATTGTATCTGCCATCGAACGCAACAAAGATACCAAATGGCCTCGACCTCTACAGTACGATCCAATCCAAAGGGATTCTAACCTAATGTGCAAATATCATTGCACTCACGGCCATAGAACATAGGATTGCCGATAATTAAGAGAGAAGGTGGCTCGGTTATTCAACAACGGACATCTCCGAGAGTTCCTGCGCGATTGAGCCAAGAATCATTTTAGGAATAGAGATTCTAATAAACAGATCGAGCAGGAGGAAACTCAACACATCATTAACATGATTATCGGTGGGGTCGACGTTCCCCAGGGGCCGATGCTAAAGCGCACCAATAAATCAATCACGAGAGAAAAATGAACTCGAGATTACGTACCAGAAAGGACCTTGTCCTTCAACGATGAGGACACTGAAGGTATCATGCAGCCCCACAATGATGCATGTAATATCTGCACTCATCAATAAATCTCGAGTTAAGCATGTATTAGTTGATCCAGGTAGCTCGGCCAATATCCTTAGATCGAGGGTCGTGGAACAACTCGGTGCAAGATCAAATCGTGTATGCAGTCCGAGTTCTAAACGGATTTAATATTGCATGTGAGACCAGCAAAGGAGAGATTACATTACCGGTGAACGTCGTCGGGACCATTCAAGAAACCAAGTTCTATGTAATCAAAGGATATATGAGGTACAATGGTCTGTTCAAAAGGCCATAGATCCATAACATGAGGGCAATACCCTTGGCTCTGCACCATGTGTTGAAATTCCCAATGCCAGGAGAGATTAAAACAATCTACGAAGAACAACCAGCCGCAAAGGAAATGTTCCCGGTCGAAGAGGTGATCCAGATATTCGCACATACAATGACAAAAGGTCTACGTTCGGTCACCTAGGAAGAATCCAAATAGCAATTACCAAGACCAGTCCCGACCCAACCGGAGAAGCAGGGGACGAATAATGACGACGACTATGGGTTTCCCAGGTCTTTCATTGCTCCCGATGATTATGACCTTACCAAATCGATAGTCGAGGAACTAGAGAAAGTCTTACTGATCGAGCACTAGCCAAATCGAAAGGTATACTTGGGCACAGGGTTGAGTCCCGAGCTTAGGAAAAAACTCATTTCCTTATAGCTAACATAGATGGTTTCACTTGGTCCCACCTTTCCATTACAGGGATCCCGCCGGAAATAACTACTCATAAGCTGATCCTGGACCCGAAGTTCCACCTGATCAAGCAGAAGAGGAGGCCCCAGTTTGAAGTCAAGCATGCGTTCATCAAGAATGAGGTATATAAACTCCTTAAAATAGGGTCCATCCGCGAGGTTAAATACCCGGACTGGTTAGCGAACATAGTAGTAGTCCCTAAAAAGGGAAACAAATTAAGAATGTCTGTAGACAATAAAGACTTGAATAAAGCGTGTCCCAAGGACTCTTTCCCTCTGCCTAACATCGATCGCATGATCGATGCAACGACTGACCACGAGATCATCAGTTTTCTCGACGCTTATTCCATGTACAACCAAATTCAGATGGACCCGGGCAATCAGCAAAATACTTCCTTCATCACTAAGTACGACACTTGCTGCTTTAACGTGATGCCATTCGGGCTAAAAAATGCTAGTTCCACTTACCAATGCCTAGTAAATCGGATGTTCGAATAACAAATAGGAAAAACAATGGATGTTTAAATTGACGATATATTGGTTAAGCCCCTACGAGTAGAGGACCATTTGAAACATTTCCAGGAAACCTTCAACATATTGAAGAAGTACAATATGAAGCTAAACTCGGGGAAATGTGCATTCAGAGTCGGTTCCAGGAAATTTCACGCATTCATGGTGTCCAACCGGGGAATCGAGATTAATCCTGATAAGATCAAGGCCATTGAAGATATCTCTTTTGTGGATAACGTCAAGGCCGTTCAAAGGTTAACCGGGCGCATAGCCACCCTATGGAGATTTATCTCGAGGTCCTCCGACAAGAGCCACCGGTTCTTCTCACTGTTGAAGAAAAAGAATAAATTTTCATGGACCCTGGAGTAGCAACCAGCCTTGGAGGAACTCAAGCGGCATCTATCGAGCTCGCCTATGCTTCATACTCTAAAGACAGACGAGCATCTATACCTGTACTTAGCAGTATTGAAGATAACGGTAAGTGGAGTCTTGGTCCGGGAAGAGGAAGGTACGCAATTTCCAATCTATTATGTTAGCAGGACTCTAGGCGAGGCCGAAACTAGGTACCCTCAGTTGAAAAAATTGGAGCTTGCTTTGCTAAGCGCCTCTAGGAAGCTGAAATCGTACTTTCAATGTCACCCCATATGTGTTGTAACTAATTTTCTATTGAGGAATTTAATGCATAGACCCGAGCACTCGGGACGATTGGCAGAATGGGCCGTAGAGATCAGTGGGTATGATATCGAAAATTGGCCCCGGACCGCCATTAAATCTAAAAGTTTGGCAGACTTTGTGGCCAACTTTACGCTGGACCTAATACACGAGGTCGAAGAGAGTTGTTATTTAACTCGGGGACTTCTTCGAGAATCTGGACCCTTTTTACGGACGGTGCCTCGATCTCAAAAGGGTCCGGACTTGGCATCGTATTGAAGCCATCAACATGAAATGTAGTTAGACAATCTATTAAGACTGTAAAATTGACTAACAATGAGGCCGAATATGAGACCATGATTGCAGGTCTCGAACTGGCCAAAAGCTTGCGGGTAGAGGTGATTGAAGCTAAGTGCGTCTCCCTCCTTGTGGTGAACCAAGATAACGGGATGTTCCAGGTCAGAGAGAAACGAATGCAAAGATACCTAGATAATCTTCAAGTAAACGTTACATCGGTTCAAGGAGTGGACTCTACAACATGTACCCCGGGATCTAAAGAGTGAGGCCGATGCCCTTTCTAACTTGGAATCGGCGGTCGATTACGATGAGTTCAACTCAGGGGTGGTCGTACAACTCATGATATCTGTAGTGGAAGAAGGTCATGCCGAGATAAACTCGACAAGCCTAACTTGGGACTGGGGAAACAAATATATAGAGTATCTTAAGACCGGAAAACCGCCCTCAGATCCTAAAGAATTGAGGGATCTGCATATGAAGGCGGCCGGGTTCATCTTTTCCGAGGACGGTACCTTGTTCAGAAGAACATTCGATGTCCTACTCATAATATTTCTAGGACTAGGAGATACCGAGTATGTTCTGAGGGAGGTCTACAAAGGCATATGCGGAAACCATTCGGGCGCTGAATCATTAGTTAAAAAAATAATCAGAGCCAGCTACTACTGGACCGAAATGGAAAAGACGCGAAGGAGTTCGTACGACAATGCGACTAGTGTAAAAGGCATGCTTCGATAATTCATTAGCCCAAGGAGCTGGTGCATTCAGTCTTGTGACCTTGACCGTTCATAAAATAGGGCATAGACATCGTCGTCCCCTTCCATCGGCACCCGGTAAGGCTTAATTTATATTATTTATGAATGAATAGTTTCTAAGTGGGTGGAAGCCCAGGCTTATGAAAAATTCAGGAGAAGGAAGTCATCAATTTCATTTGGGAAAACATAATATGTCGGTTCAGAATGCCGGCCGGGATCGTGTGCGACAAAGGGAAATAGTTCATCGGTAGCAAAGTAAGCGAGTTTCTCGAAGAGCATAAGATTAAAACAATCCTATCAACACCCTATCACCCTAGTGGGAACGGGGGGCAGGAAGATTCTACCGACAAAACCATACTCCAAAATCTCAAAACAAGATTGACCGACGCTAAAGGAGAATGGAAAGAAATCTTGCCCGAAGTCCTATGGGCATACCGTACGACCTCGAAGTCCAGTACGGCGCCAAAGCTCTAATACGGGTTGAAGTAGGAGAACCGAGTCTCAGGTTTCGATATGAGACCAAAGAGTCAAATGTTGAGGCCATGAGTACGAGCCTAGAACTGCTAGATGAAAGGCGCGAGGCCACCCTCGTCTGGATAGCCGCCCAAAAGCAACAAATATAAAGTATTAGAATCGAAGAGACAACCTTCGATACTTAGGTATTGCAGATTTTGTGTTAAGGAAGGTGAAGTTGAGCACCCGGAACTGTTTACCCGTAAATTGGTACAGTTGAATTTATACGTGGTTTCTAGACAAGTGAACTAATTTGATCCTGAAATAATGCAATAATTTAATAAATGTACAATACTTAGCCTTGAAATATAGATAAAATAGCAGAGATGACAGTTTCGAGAACATGGTTTCTCGGCACAACAATGATGAGATCAAAAAGCAAGAAAGTAAAATTGTATTAAGCTTTGTATAAAATTTAGTGTAAGTTTAGCCAAAAAATTCATGTCGTTTGCAATGATAACTAAGCTCACTGTTTATATTTATGTCTAGGGAAGGATGTCCTAGGATCGTATCCTCCCTTAATGTCAATTATGAGGGTCATCGATGAAGATGTAACGGTGCACATAAATGTCAAATTCTCTGTAACGGACCGTCGCTCTTAGTGTTGCAGAATATTCCCTAGTAAATGCTACCTGACGCAGAGCATTTAATACACTTATATGAACGTTATCCTTTCCGGTGACAAGCAGAATAACTGCTTTCGATCTTCGGCCATCCCCATCTTAGGTTCCACGTGTCCTCCTTTTAGACAACCATGTTTTATATCATATTTTACCCTATACAGATGGTCCCCCTACTTTCCGGTGACATAACTTTGTGCTACCAGCAGTTTGGTAGAAACACCTTTTTGGTAGGAATTACTATAACTCCCTCTGAAGGTTTTTGATAGTTGATTAGACTCACGTCTCTCTGCATTTAATGCCCCGAACATGCGTCATCCCATGATTCAGCACAGATTTTGCCCATTATCGAGGTAATCATGTTCATGACTTTAGTCGCCAAAATTTTACTTATACGCTACATTCTTTTCCTTGCGTTTCACAATTTCTTGAGCTTCTGATTTGCATCTTTGTTTTCCATCCTTTTTCTAATTCTCTTCAAACAAAAAATCTTTTCCTTCTTCTTTCTCAATGGCTTCTTCCTCTAAGAGTTCTGGTTCTATAAAGAATAAGAACAAAATCGAGGACTCTGTTCCTTCACCGGTGGCTTCCATCATACCAAGAAGACTTAGTACCTCAAATGATTTTGAAGATAAATTCCCTACTGCTAACCCTCATACATGGGCTGTTAGTAAGTACCCTTCTTCTATTCGTCCTTCCAGTATTAATGCTGTGAAGGAGGACTGCCGCTGAAATGAGTTGGATATCATTGCTCCTGATCCATCGGAGCGAGTGACCCTTTCCAAGGAAGGTTTTACATACATTTTCATGTATCCTTTTACTTTGGGTGTGTTTTCTTTAAGCAGAGAGCTTGATTCCGTGATTGCGGAGTTTTACCTTTGCTACCAGGTGTGTTTGGCACAAATAAGTCCTTCAGTGTGGAGGACGATCACCTGCCTTCGATGTTTGTGCCAAGAATCTGGAGAGGAGCTAACCTTAGATTATATGATGAATATCTATTCTCCCAAAATATTCCACAGGGAATGATAAACCTTTACAAGCAGGCCACCATGATTTGCTATCTAGAATGGATGATGACAACGACCGTGGGTGGATGGAACGGTTTGTTGCAGTTTCCACCAATGACATCATTACGATAACGACTTCATCCTTTTCGATTTCTTGGAATCGCTCTCATAAGCTCTTTGTTTAGTATTTCTTTTTACTTGATTACGGTCGTATTATCTCTTCACCCTTCGCATGTTTCAGCAACTCGATGGATCGTACCAGTGGTGAATGGTTTGGACCATTGGGTTCATAAGATCTTGGATGTTACGACGTCTGAAACTCGTTTGTGGAAAGAACTGGCCCTTAAATACGGGTGGAAGGCCAAAAATTATGGTAAATTTACCTAGCTTCCATTTTTGTATATGGAGAACTTGGTTGAACCCTTCTGACTTTTTCATGAAATTAGGTCTACTTGCGGGCTCTATTGGTGTCCCAGAAGAGGACATTTTGGCTGATCATGCTGATGCAATGAGGATACTTTAGAAAGCACTTACTCGAACATGTATCTCTAGGCTTGTTTCAGGCGCTAACACTTCCTTACGAAGTCCCTGACCGGAGTATAAGAAACCAAAAAGAAGTTTTCCTCCGTGCTCGGGGAAAAAAATAAGAGGGCAAAGACTGATGCCCCCGAGTCATCTCTAGTGGCGATGAGGACTAGTCCTCCTTCCGGGTCGATCATAGACACTGTGATGACTGATGATGATGAAGATGCTAGTGATAAGGGAGCTTCTCTACATAGAAGGTGACGATCCTCATCATCTCAACAAGATGCTCGACCAGTCTAGATAATTAAACCAGCTGAAGACGATGTCTCGACACATTGGGGAGAATCTGATTTGGTTGAAAATGCCAACTCCCATTTTTGAGCCTCAATCATTGTAACTGGTTCTACGGGGCTGAGTACCGGGTCTTTCTCGTATTTAGTTGGCGAGCATCCAACAACTAGTACTGCATTTGATGCAGCTGCTTCTCACTCTTCAACTCCATCAACTTCATCTCCACCTTCACCAACACCAGCAACTGCTACATCACTTCAATCTTCATCCACTCCTCCACCAGCAATTACTACATCATATACATCAGCGACATCTGACCATGAAAGAGGTGTTCCTCTTCCACAGTCCTCAGTTCATGGGAATTTGTGGAAAAATTATGTTGCCCCTTCTAAGGATCCACAAAGGAGGAGGAACATTACTCTTTTGGTTTTTACCAAATGCAATTTGCTATCCTGGTCAGTGGAGCTTGCTAATTATCTGAAACCTTTGGCTTCGGAGAAAGACTGGAAAAAGATGCAGGCAATCTCGAGAGAGTGTTTGTTGAACAATGCCATGCACAATGCCGTAGCGGTGCACTCCTTTCTTCTTTTGTTATTTCTTCTACTTTTGTATGAATGTATTCTAAGTTTTACCTCGTCTTGTTTTATAGGCCAACTTTCTTGCTTATGAGGACCTTCAAAGGTTGATTCATGAGAAGCAAGAACTTATTTCTGAACGGAATCAACTTTTGGTGGAACGGGACCAAACTGTTCTCCGCCTCTCGGAACTGGAAACCAAAGCTACTGAGGCTGTTTTATTTGGAGGATCATTTTCAGCAAAGCGAGAAAGAAGTGGTAACCCTTAGCCAAGAAATTGGTCCGTTGAGGGTTAGATTTTATGAAGCTAAGGCCAAATGGGACGAAGTCCAGGATGGCGTTTTTGCTGCAACCGATCGTGAGGATGCCTCTGCTGGAAGAGTGATTAACTTAGAGGTAGCCTTGAACTCCAAAATTGAAGAATTTTCTGTTGTGGAGGTGAAACACGCTCAGCTAGAAGAGAAGTACAGGAAAACTATCGAGAATAATAGGCTCTTTAGTTCAACTGTCCGCGACCTCAACATCAACAATCTGCTAGGTCAACCCGGGAAAGCCTTTCTGTCGAGGTTACCCAACCCAAATAAGAACTTAAGCATTGAGCGGCTTCCCTCGTTGTTGAAAAAACTTATTCTATGTACAACATGAGGAGAAAAACTTAGGAAAAGGCCAAATTTGGTATCATTGATGTTGATGCAAAATTGCTAAGGCCCGAGAGCTTGAGTTGGCTGCTAAAAATGAATTCCCGGTGCAGTCTGATGCTCCTGGTTCTTCTGGTTTCAGTTCTGAGTTTTCAGAAACTGAGGAGGGATCAGAAGGCGACAATGCTGAAGACCAAATTGGGGAAAACGTCGAGCCATCGGTGGAACCACCTACTTCTCCCGGGAATGCAGACACTTCTCTTCCTCCTGGTTCCGGAGGCACTACAGTTTATCTTTTCTCTTCTTTTTCTCATTTTGTACTTTGACCGTTTTGGCATGTTCTTGTAAATAAAGACATATTTTTTGCTCAAGTATTGTTTGAGTCTTTATTTTGTTTGAATATCCATGCAAGTATTTAACCTTTGCACTTGCTCAAGCATTCTGTACACGTTTTTTTGTTTGTGCTCTATTATGTATAGTCTCAGATGCATTTTCCTCGAAACATTTTGGTTCCGAGCATTATCCCTTTTACATGGGGGTTTCTATAAGTATTTGCGCAAGTTTACTTTTTGTGTCCTTTTCATATGAGTCTTCGGGTGTATTTTCCCCGGATGGGATTTTAGATTCAAGCATAGATTCTTCTGGAACCAACCCTTTAATGTGAGGTTTTTATAAGAGAGGGCCCTCTTATGTTTACAACGTTCTTGAAGAGGACCTCTCCTATTTATTACAGCACTAACATTTGAAGTACTTGTTTAACTTTCAAATGACAAATTTAGCTCATCGTTCAGACAAGAAACATGATAAAAGCAAAAGGATTTCATTTTATTCCTTCTATTTCCAAAAAATACATAAGCATTTTGCTAGGCAAAAAAGAAATTGCCATTACTTGTGGCTATCTTGTACAACTTGTTTCTACGGGGTTGGCTGCGGAGTCTCCAGTCCCAATGTTGCATTTTGTTTTTGGATTTTTGTTCCCTGGTTGACGTGGCAGTCATTGTTGCCGTATCCTCATCTCATCCCCCAGTGTTCGAATGCAAAGGGTGAGAATTACAAAACTGGTAGTCTTGTATCTTTGAAATCTCCACTAATTAATTGCTAGGTAATCCTTCACTCGACAACATACCATACTTCCCCTTAGGAATCCATGCTATCGAGCGAAAGAATAGCTAACAGTCCTCTAATGGTTTGTGCTCATGAACGGTCAGGTAACCTCTGTTCGGTAGCAAAATTAACTTTCTAGTGGGAATTTTCTATCGAACCAAAGATTATCTAACCGTCCCCGAGTGGAAGTTTGTTTGTTTGCCTTACTATCAAAGGTCTTATTGTTGTTGTCATCGTAGTAAGTTTCTGTCGCTGCCTCATTAAAAACCTTGCCAGAAAAACCTAATTGGGAGAAAAAATGAATGAAGGGAAAAGAGTGTAGCACATACTTTCGGCTTGAATAATGTTAATCAACAATAATATCTTTTGAGGCTTGCCACATTCCACTTGTTAGGCAACTTTCTCCATTCTAGTTCTCCAACTCGTATGAACCTTTCCCCGTGACAACTGATATCCAGTAGGGACCTTTCCACATTGGACCTAGATTCCCCCTGTTGAGCTCCCGAGTAATTTGGGTTACTTTTCTTTGATCCAAGTCTCCTACTTTGAAATAATAGATGTTGGCTCTTCGATTGTAATATTGCTCCATTCTCTGCTTTTGAGCTGCGATTCTTACATGTGCCAAGTCCCTGCATTCCTCGAAAGTTCCAAGTTGATAAGCATTGGTTCGTTATTCGATTCTTCATTTGTCCGAGAATATCTCAAAGTGGGTTCGCCCACTTCTACCGGGATTAGGGCTTCAACACCGTACACGAGGGAAAAAGGAGTTTCTCCTGTATTCGATTTGGCCATTGTTTTGTAGGCCTATAGGACTTCAGGCCATTTGCCTTTTGCTACTTCCAACCTTTTCTTGAGGTTTTGAATAATGACTTTGTTTTTTGACACCGCTTGACCGTTTGGGCCTGGATGATAAGGAGAGGATGTGATCCTCTTTATTTTCAAGTCTTTGAGGAACTTTCTAACTCTTGCACCGATAGACTGTGGCCCATTTTCGCATGCTATCTCTTTTGGTATTCTGAACCTGCAAATTATATTTTCCCATAGGAAATCGACCACTCGCATTCTCCTATTTTTTGATAAGAACTACTTCCACCCATTAGAAAAATAATCAGTCAGAATTAAAAGAAACCTTACCTTTCCGGGAGCTTGTGGCAGTGGTCCTACAATGTCCATCCTCTATTTCATGAATGACCATGGAGACAGAACTGAATGTAAGGGTTCTGCGAAATCTTTGGCATCTTCCATGCGAGGCTAGTAATATCCTGCCCGTACCAACTCCAGCACCAAAGACTCTGCGCCTCAGTGATTGCCGCATATCCCTTAGTGGATTTCTATCATGACATAATTAGCTTCTGACGCTCCTAAGCACTGGACCAGCGGGCCTTGGAATGATTTTCTATACAATTGTCCTTTCTTGAAGCTATAACGTGTAGCTTTGGCGCGTAACGCCCGTGGTGCTTTGGGGTCGTCAGGAAACTTCCCGTGCTTGAGGTAGTTGATTATTTCATTTCTCCAGTCCCAGACCAGATTAGCCTAATTTACCTCATAGTAACCATCCGTATCTATACTGAGCTAATCAGTCGTACTACCGTCCCAAACTCCGAGATCTTTATTTTTGTCGATGATACTAAGTTTGCTAATGCATCCGTTTCTGCATAATCCTCCTCGAGATATGAGTAATTACTCTGGAATCGTGCCAAAAGGGCATGGACCTTTACTACGTATTAATGCATATAATCTTCTTTGGTATCAAAGATCCCGTACACCTGAGTTACCACCAAATGTGAGTCACATTTGATTTTGATAACCTTGGAATCCAGTCCCTGGACTAATTCTGCTTTATTGTTAGTTAAAGGAATTGTTCTGATGATTGCCTTAAAGTTTTCCCCGAAAGCGTGATTAAGACTATTCCAATCTCGGACCTTTTTATGTTGGAAGCTCCATCTATAAAGAAGTTCCAAACCCCCGATGTCGATTCCTACACCATTACCACCTCCTTTGTTGCCAAAGGTAGTAGTCCTAGACTAAAATCGGCCACGAAGTCAGCCTAGACTTGTGACTTAATTGCAGTCCTTGGTTTATATTCCATGTCGAATTCACTCATTTTGACGGCCCATTTAGAAAATTTTCCCGAGAGCTTGGGTTTATGGAGGATGTTCCGCAAAAGGAAATTAGTCACTATAGCTATCAGGTGGCATTGGAAGTAGGGCCTCAACTTCTCAATGACGACTAAGAGAGATAATGCCAGCTTTTTCAAATGATGGTAGCAATTTTCTACTCTCGTTAAATTTTTTTTAACGTAACAAATGGGTAATTGCGTACCTTCATCCTCCCGGACTAAAGTCGCACTTAGCGTAACTTTTAAAACCGCGAGGTAGACTAGCAATGTTTCACCTTCTTTTAGTTTTGAGAGAAATGGAGGGATTGATAAATACTTATTCAGGTCCCTCAAATCCTACTGGCACTTCAGTGTCCATTCGAAATTATTTTTCTTTTTGAGCAGTGTGAGGAAGCGATGACATTTTTTTGACGATTGGGAAATGAACCTGCTCAAAGTTGCTAAGTTTCCTTTGAGTGTTTGGACTTCCTTTACGTTTGACAATTGATCCGAGATATCCTCTATGGCCTTGAGTTTGTCAGGGTTTACCTCAATTCCCGTTTGTGAGACTAAAAACCCCAGGAACTTACCAAAAGCACCCCGCGTGCGCACTTCTCGGGGTTAAGTTTCATGTTATGCTCCCTCAGGATGTCGAATGTTTCTTGTAAATACTTAAGGTGGTCATCTGCATTCAAAGACTTAACGAGCATATCATCTATATAAACTTCCATGGTGTTTCCTATTTTCTTTTAAAACATCTTATTTACGAGTAGTTGATAAGTGGCTCCGGCGTTTTTCAACCCGAAGGGCATTACATTGTAGCAATATGCACCGAAATTCATTATAAACGAAGTTTTTTCCTGATCTTCCGGGTCTATCTTAATATGATTGTACCAGGAATAAGCATTGAGGAAACTCATTAACTCGTGCCCGGCCGTGGCATCAATCATTTGATTGATATTTGGCAATAGGAATGAGTCCTTCGCCCACGCCTTATTAAGGTCATTATAGTCTGCAAACATGCAAAATTTATTGTTTTTCTTAGGAACTACTACTACATTGGCTAGACATAGTGGATATCTTACTTCTCTGACAGAACTGATTTTAAGCAAGTGGGTTACCTCTTCTTTGAAAAATTTATTCGTGGCCTCGTCAATAGGACATTTCTTCTGTCATACACGTGGTACATTGGGATCTAAACTCAGCTTGTACCTGCTAATTTCGCCCGGATACCTGTCATATACTCATGCGACCATGAAAAACAATCAATATTAAATTTAAGGAATTAAATAAAACTAGACTTGAGCTCGGGGTGCAGTCCTTTCCCTAAATTAAAATTTATTTCTAGGAATTCTTCGAACAATGCCACTTGCTCCAGTTCCTCTATCGTGGACTTCGTTGCATGCGTCTCTTCCGGAACTTGGAAATATCTCGGCACCTGATATTGTTCTGACGACTCCGCCACTAGGTTAACTCCTTCTAACTCAGGAGTAGGCGTTGGTTCCTGTAATTGCTATGCTGTGCACCTTCCCTTTGCTACTAGAAACTGAGATTGCATTCATCTCCCTCGCTGCCGGTTGATCACCTCTTATCTGATTGATTCCTTCGGGTGTTGGAAACTTCAAAAATTGGTGATATATTAAAGGTACAACTCTCAGCTCGTGTAACCATGGCCTTTCCAGGATGATATTGTATCCCATGTCACCATCTACTACTTCGAAGAGATTGTTTTTCATTACTCCTTCAGCATTCGTGAGAAGCAAGATCTCTCCTCGGGTCGTCACTCTCGCAAGGTTGAATCCCGCGAGGAGCTTTGTTGCCGGAATAATGCTTTCGATGAGTTTACCTTGTTCCAATACTCTCCATTGTATGATATCGACCGAACTTCCTGGATCAACTAGAACATGTTTAATCTTAAAATCTAACATATTTAAAGAAATCACCAGTCGTTGTGTGATAACGACAATCTGTCTCCATCCTCATCCGTGAAAGTGATATCGTCTTCCTGGAGTCTTTTATTATGAGTTATTGATACTTTCGTCTTCTTAGCTGCCAAAAAGGTGACCCTGTTAATCTCATTCCCCCCGACGATCAAATTGATCGTTTGGAGTGGGGCTTCTTCTCCTGCTTTCGAAGGTTCCATGTTGTCTCTATGGCGAACATAATTGTTCTTAACTCGATCACTTAAGAATTCTCAGAGGTGACCATTCTTCAATAGTGTTTCCACCTCTTCTGGGATGTGTTGGCAGTCCCCTGTTGGGTGACCGTTTGTCCCGTGGTATTCTGACCATAAGTTGGGATACCTCTGGGTGGAATTGGACCTCATAGGTCTCGAAAATCATGCCTCTTTAATGTTTCTTATGGCTGACACAAGTTCCACTACACTGATGTTTAAGTTTTATTCCAATAACCTATGGTAAGAAAGATCCTGAGACCCCGACGTTTCTTTATCTTGGAGTGATCTATTGTTTCGACCATGATCGGTTCCTTTGTCAATGGTGAACTCGTTTTCTGCTCGGAAATTTCTACAATGACCTTCGGCCCGCTCGTAGGGAAAAAACCGACCCCATGAAGTCTGTCTATCTGCGTCGTAGTTATCTTTTGATTTTTTCGCTCTTCTCCCATCCTTTGTCCGATGATGTAGAACCGACTTGGTCATGTTCGATTATTTATCTTTGATTCGTACTGGTTGTGAACATCTTCCCAAGTTGTTTCTTGAAACTCAAGCAGGCTCTCCTTCAGCTTCTGGGAAGTGTCCGAACTTCTTGGATTCAATCCTTTGTTGAATTCTTCAGCCACCCATTCATCCGGGACTACCAGGAGCAACATTCTTTCCTTTTGGAATAGGTTACAAACTCTCGTAATAATTCAGATTCTCCTTGTGTGATCTTGAATATGTTGGCCTTCCAAGCTTGCACTTTTATGGCCCCGACATGAGCCTTAATGAAAGAATCCGCGAGCATCCCAAAGGAATCTATGGGAATGCTCGGGCAATAATGAATACCACGTTAGAGCTCCACTCGTGAGAGTTCCTCCAAATTTATTTAGCAACACATATTCAATTTCATGAGGAGCCAAATAATTTCCTTTCGTCGCCACTGTGTAGGTAGTAATATGGTCCTATGGATCTGAAGTTCCATCATACTTTGAATTTCAGGCATTTTAAACCGCTTCGCGATTAGTTCTGGTGCCACACTCGACTTGTACCGTAATTAAATATACTTCTTCAAGTCCGGCATTTCAATACTTGTGGCGCTCCCAGGATTTGATCCATGCAGGTGTTTACTTCCCTCATGAACCGTAAAAGTTCATTCTTGAATGGATTGCTCTCGTTGTTGAGACCGGATCTTCCCCCAGCCCCGTCAGAGCCAACTTCACCCATGGGAGTGTTATTATTGATTTCTGCGTTGTTTGGTTTGCGGGAACACCAGAAGGAATTGGATCATTTATGTTTGCATTATTCGAAGCCCCCGATAGTGTCTGCTTCAATTCCGTCATAACTTGATCCTGCCGCATGAGATGTTCTAGAATGATTGCCTGTTGCTCTTGCTAGACTCACACTGCATCCGGTACATGCTCCTCATAAGCATCATGAGGATTTGTCTCCCGAACCTATCGAGGGTACGAACTGTCATGCACCGCCATGACGTCATTTCCCTCACTACGAGTGTCACTGACTGAATCCTTGAAATAAGGTTGATCCCCTAGAATTTCAGGGTTTTGTGTGTCGTTAACTGTGTTATCTGCCATTTTTTAATATTTTTTCTAAGACAAAATAATCAAACCACGTTAGTAAAAAAGGCAAGGATCAATTTAATTGCACGAGTGTCTAGGTCCCACGATGGGCGCCAAACTGTTTACCCGTAAGATAATATAGTTGAATTTATACATGGTTTCTAGACAAGTGAAATAATTTCATCTCGAAATAATGCAATAGTTGAAGATATGTACAATACTTAGCCTTGAAATATAAATGAAATAACAGAGATGACAGTTCCAGGAATAGGGTTTCCGGGAACAGTAATGATGAGATCAAAAAGCAAGAAAGTAAAATTGTATTAAGTTTTGTATAGAATGCAATGTAAGTTTAGCCAGAAAATTCGTGTCCTTTACAATGACAACTGAGCTCACTATTTATATCCATGTCTAGGGAAGGAGGTCCTTGGATCGTGTCCTCCTTTAATGTCAATTATGAGGGTCATTCATGAATATGTAACGATGCACATATTTTCCAAATTCTCTATAACGGATCGTCGCTCTTAATGCTGCAGAATATTCCCTAGTAAATTATACTGGGTGCAGAGCATTTAATACACCTTTATGAACGTTATCCTTTCCGATGATAAGTGGAATGGTTGCGTTCAGTCTTCGGCCATCCCCATCTTGGGTTCCACGTGTCCTCTTTTTAGAAAACCACGTGCCATATATATATATATATATATATATATATATATATATATATATATATATATATATATATATATATATATATATATATATATATATATATATATATATATATATATATATTTTCAATCTTGTCTTTTTCGTTTTACTTTATGACAAAGATTTTGGATGCCTAGCATGTAATAATTAGGCCTTATTCAGAGGTTCGCACATTGTTCATTTTCGAGACTATTTTTCTTAAGGCCCGTGATGGAGCTTGGTATGACTGGTAGCTTTCCCCGAAATGTTCACTTAGAATTTTTGAATGTTTTGAAGGCCCAATGGGCCCGTTACACCGATTTATTCGGGCTTGCCCAAGATAACAGTCCCTGAATGGAGATTGTCGTAGCCTTTAAAGTTGGGGAACTGCCTAATAGGTCTTGTGCCCCCGGGCTTCGATAACCTAGGTCGTCCGAGCTTGACTTTGGACGACAGTCCTCGAATGAGAGTATTTTTTGAACCTGGATAGAGGTGGCCCTTGGGCTCAATATCTTTAGGGGACCGAATGTAGAAAATTTTAAGAGACAATATTTATCCGCAAGGTAGAAATTTTCTTTCATTTCTGTGCGTAATATAGAAAGTTACAAATGTGTGTATGCTTCGTGTCAGAGCTTGGGTGGTCTATGTGAGCATGGTTCATTTGATTTTTTGGCGCTTACAGTAAATCCTGTTCACCGAGCCTAGGTAGTTCGAGCATAAAATTTCTCTCCTTGCCAAGATCATTATCCGAGGGTGATGGCCCCCAGTAGCGGAGGCCAATAATAGAAAGTCCTCAGATACTATTGATGTGGTCCTCGACTCCAATATTCGATGCTAACTTAGCACGATCCATTGTTGCCTCATTAAAAACCTTGCCGAAAAACCCATTTGGGACAAAACCGGTCTAAGGAAAAAAGAGTGTAACGCGTGCTTTCAGACCTAATATTCGTATCTTCCCTTGATCGTTACCTGCAATCATTAGTCTAATATGTAAAGAAAACAAATAAATGGCGTTGTACCTCAATAGTAGTATCGTTTTAAGTGGACCACGTTCCAGGTGTTCGGTAGTGCTCATCGTTCATTGCTTCGAGTTTGTATGATCCTTTGTCGGTGATCTCGATAATTCGATATGGAACTTCCTAATTTAGCCCCAGCTTCCCCTTGTTGGGTCGTTCTTTCATCATTTGGATCTCGTTGTACATAGACTCGGTAAATGATGGTGACTCGGTTATGTGCATCACACCAAGTGACTCCTTCGGGGCATTGCCCGCATCCCGGGAAGCCTAAGCCCCGGCCTCCTCATCGCCTTCCTGGTTCTAAGGCAGATTGACCTCACAGGTCTCAACGCCCCCTTTCTATTTGAGGGTACACAAAAACAAAAGGCTCTTCCCCGTCAAACTCGCCCCCAAGCCGATAGAGCAAGTTCGAAGCTGGTGTTTTCCTTTGGCTTGAGCACCAACCTTCTCATTGTTTTATTTTTCTCTGAGCTCGAGGAACTTGGATCCCTCCTCCTTTTCCACTATCCGTCTTTCCCCGGAGCAGGAGACTCAACACGCAAGTCCTCATCCCTGACTTAATGCCTAAGCTCGACGTTCTTAGGTAAACCTGCAAAAGAAATTAAAGGAGATAAGGATGCGATATTAGAAGAAAAAGTTCAATACGACTTGTTCAGGAAAATAACTTTACCGTAGGAACGGACCTCCCAACGGCCTTTCAAAATTTTGTGCCATGATCGCTCGGAGTAGGGAATCTGTGACACAATAACCTTGACCTACTCCTTGAGTTGAGGGATAGCATTCAGAACTCGATAAAAGGCTACATAACAAGAACGAATAAGAAAAGGGGAAAATAAGTCATAAAATCGATGCTTATAGGGAATACTTACGTGATGCGTTCCACCTTTCGGGGAAGGGTCTCCACTCGGGAGGTACCAGGTCGATGGTCCTTACTTGAACAAAACGTCCTTGCTAACCCCGATCCAGGTGTAACGACCCAACCAGTCGTTTTGAGCTCTAACGCGTCATTCTCTAGGCCTTAAGTAGCTTCACTTTAAATATTATGACTTGTGCGCGTAGTCGGAATTGAAATTTCGGGTTCGGAGTGGATTTGGAAAGAGAATTCTCATTTTAGAAGCTTTAAGTTGGAAGAATCCGATTAAGGGATGATTTTAAGTAAACGACTTCGAAATCGGGATTTGAAGGTTCTAATAGGTTCATATGATGATTTTGGACTCGGGCGTATGTCCGGATCAGGTTTTGAATATCTCGAGAGCATTTCGGCACCTGTGGTAGAAGATAGGCATTTTTAATAGAATTTCATAAATTTGGATTGAAGTGCATTTCAATGTTATCGATGTTTCCGAGTCTAGGAATAGCACCGTGTGGTATTGGGAGCATGTCCGAAAGTCGATTTGCAGGTCCATAGGTCATTTTGGAGTCATTTGGCGGAAGTTAGAATTTGAAGGTCTTTAGAAGTTTGACCGGAAGTGAACTTTTTGATATCGAGGTCAGATTCCGATTCCAAAGTTTTTAGTAGGCCCGTAATGTCGAATGCGAATTGTGTGCAAAATTTGAAGTCAATCAGACGTGATTTCATAGGTTTCAGTGTCGAATGTAGAAGTTTGAAGTTCTAAAGTACGTAAGGCTTGAATTGGGGTATGATTCATGGTTTCAGCATTGTTTGATGTTATTTGAGGCCTCGAGCAGGTCCGCATTATGTATTGGAACTAGTGAGTGTGATTGGACGGGGTCCCGGGGGCCTTCGGGTAGATTCCGGGTGGTTACCAGATGGAATTTGGAATTGGAGAAAGAATTGAAGAAGCTGGTGTCTGGTGCAATCGCATCTGTGTGAAAAGGGCCGCAGGTGCGAGCTCGCAGGTGCAGCCATGAGGCCGCAAAAGCAACATTTGGATGGAGTTGGGATGGTCGCAGGTGCGAAGAAAGCTCCGCAGAAGCAGAACGTGTCTGGGGGAGCTGGATCGCAGAAGCGGAAAAGAATCTGCATGTGCGAAGAGGCAGAAGCGCGTGGTCGACCGTAGAAGCGGATTTTGCCGGCTTGAAGGGAACCACACCTGCGATGGATTTTTCCGCATGTGCGGCTGGTGTACTGTAGGTGCGGAAAGTCGACTAGGCGGAATGTTTTAAGATCGGGATTTGGCCCATTTTTCTGCGATTTTCATTTGGTTTGTGCGATTTTAGAGAGCTTCAGGGGGGAGATTTTCAGCAAGCATCACAAGGTAAGTGATTCCCACTTCTTACAAGTTAAATACATGGTTAGTATAAGGATTTAAACATGGAAATTTGTAGAAATTGTGGGGTTTTGGTAGAAAACCTAGAATTCGGTATTTTTGGAATTTGACCATGAATTTGGACATGGAATTGGGAATAAATTATATATTTGAGTTCGTAAGGTTATGGGCAAAATTTATCTTCAAAATGTTTAGTAATCCAAGCACGTGGGCTCGAGGGTGATTTTGTCAACTTTTCGAGCGGAGTTAGGAATTTGTTTAAATTGAATTGTCGTAAGTATTATAGTATATTTTTATGGGTTTGCACATTTATTGACTAGTTTGGAGCGTTGGGCATTGGTTTGAATTGTTGGAAAGGCTTGGGAGCCGCCTATGGAACTTTGGAGCGAGGTAAGTCTCCTTTCTAACCTTGCAAGGCGAAATTAACCCCATAGGTGAAATAATTCAATATGTGCTTTTATTTGTGGGGTCTACGTAAGCATGAGGTGACGAGAGTCCATGCGTAGCTACTATTATGCTTAAGTCCGGGTAGTCTAGGACTCAAACCATGCTATACTTGCGATATTTGCAACCTTATTGTTAACTTTAATTGCGTAAATCATATTGAACTTGGGAAAGAAATCTCTAATGGGTTAAAATATGTTTTCTTGACTGTTGCGTGAAAAATTGGCATTTCCTTGGACAATTGCTCCTTAATAAATCCTTGATTGGCTGTTTGAATGTGTTTATCTTTTGTGAAGCGGGTCGAACGCCTCAGCAGATTAATTAGATGCATCTATGGTTCGTGCCCTTCTACCCTCGGTAGTGCACAATTTATATTTATATGTTAGAGCGGGCCGTACGACCTCGACATTGTTTGTGCATGTTACATCTTTGAAATCCATAATATTTGCTACTGCTTCATTGTCTAGAAATATAAGCTCTTAAATGACGAAACCAAAGATGGGAATTTCCTAATTAATAAAAGAAATGTTTACTTACCTATTTATTGTTGATCCTCCCGCTGTTTCGTATAATTCATGCTTAATTAAACTACCAGTATTATAATGTTAGCCCATAATGAGTGTCGGAGTCGACCCCTCTTTACTACTTTTTCGGGGTTAAGCGGATAGTTACTTGGTACGCGTTGATTTACGTTTTCATACTACACTCGCTGCACGTTTTGCGCAGGTGCATTTATGATTAGCAGCCTCGCAAGAGCAGAGGCGTGTGTGCACACGGAGACCTAGGTGAGCTGCACTCCCTATGACGATCCACAACCAGCAGAGTCTCCTTCAAAGTTCTTGTATTTTTTTTTCTGCCCAAATTTTGTATTCCGGGTAGTTATTGTATTTTATTTACTTTCTAGTAAATGCTCATGTACTTGCGACACTGGGTTTTGGGGTGACTATGGGTTGCACTGTATTGGAATTGTTGTAAAATGTTATTATCTACTTTGTAAACTCAATCGTTACTGTTTAATTAAGGGAAAGTGAAATTTCTAAAAAAAAGGAGAACAAAGTTAAGTTTTTATTGTTGGCTTGCCTAACAGTTGTGTCTGGCGCCATCACGGCCTTTAATGGATTTTGGGTCGTGACAACATGTTATCATAGCACTAGGTTCGCTTAGGTGTCAGAGTCATGAAAAAGCTAGTAGAATCTTGCGGATCGATACAGAGATGTCTGTACTTATCTTCAAGAGGCTACTGGGCCATTAGGAGCACTTCCCTTCTTGATTCATCATCATGCAATTTGACTCCTTTGAGGCTTATGCTTTTGTTTCGTTCCTATTCAATCTTATGCGACACAAAACGCTTATTTTAAATCGGGAATTCGAGGAATCGTAATGGTATTACAGATGTGGTGCAGGATGTTTCTCCCTGTGTATTTGATTGGGCTATTGTCTTCGCCATGCGGAAGGTCGTTCTATCATTTTAGCTCATTATCAGTATTACCTAAGGTTTTGAGATTTGGGCCTGATTGTAATGACGATTCGTGCGCTGCTATCGCATAGTGATTGTGGAATAGTAGGATGCTTGTCCAGGAGTCGAGGCAGTGGATGACCTGAAGGGAGGTGTTACTCAGTGCATGATTCAGGGGTTCAATATTTTATTTTCGACAAAGGAAAAGAAATCGGACTAGGATTGTTCAGGGTTGGGTTGATGGAGTAACAAGTCTTGGTATTTTCAAGCGTGGTAGAGTTCTCAATTGTGATAAGGAGTCATTATCCTTGTTGGACGCGTTAAGGTTCGCCGATGTTATGGCCTTCTTCAAATTGACTTCGGGTCAGGGTATTGGGAAACGACGTCGGAGATGTGGTTGTCAGAGATGGGAGTGTGTGGCGGTTTCGGGATAGAGTCAGCGTTTCTAATATTGATGGCTCGAGAAGGATGATCTTCAGAGGGGTTTAGAGGTGGTACAGATCTATGGTGGGCAGTGACTAGGTCTACGGACTTAATTTTGAATATTGGTTATTATGCGGCGGGAGATGGGATACGACGTAAAGGAGTTTCTTGATATGAAGAAGGATAAAACATGAACTTGGGTTGGAACATATTGTCACACCTTTAGTTGATGTACAGGAGGAGTGAACGAATTTGTGTAGCTGGTTTTGTAGTAATCTCACCCAGTGCAACGTCGTTGGATGATGCCGGCATGAAGTTTCCACAAGTGGGTTATCTCCTGTGAGCCAGTTAGTGGCTGTGTTGTGTTAACGAAGCTCCTATGAAGAATTTCTACTGTCTATCCATGAAGAGGTCCAATATGTTCATGTGGATAGTGATTTAGAGTGTTCATGAAGTGTTTGACAAGAAGGTTTCGAGAAATTCAGCGGGTTGATTGTGCAAGATCATGTCAATGGGGGATCAGGAATCTTGGTGGGTTCCAAGGTTATGCAATGGTAGAATCAATTTAAGTGGGAGAGTCTCAGCGCCTACGATTGTATTGTATTGTTATCTACTTGCGAGGTTTCGGGTTATCGGCTTATTGATGGGTTATTACGTCTAAGGGGAGAAAACATCAGTGGTGATTGATCAAAGGATTTGAGGAATGTGTTTTACAATGGGCCATACCAATATATGTTCAGGCTTTGGAAAGAATCAGGATTTGTGCTTCCTGTAGAGGTGAATTACAAGAAAGGTGATTCGGTCAGGTGTCTCTTTGAGAAGTTGTTCATGTGCTAGCAGGGCCTTGGGGTTTGATCATATTTGGGGACAAGTCAACGTGGGTGACTCTCGACAATGGTCCTGGTGGGTTCAAAAATTCAAAGTGTGGTGCCTAAGGAATTCAAGTCTGTAGTGTGATTAAATATCGAGCTTTTGCAGTGGGTTATGGAGGGGCTTGGAGTGTTCCATGTTATGTTCGGTTTTCGTTCTACCATAGGCGGAACGGGGGAAGAAGACTTCGGATCTATCAGAATGAGTGTACCAGTTAAGGGTGCGAGTGTCGCACAAGGAGAGTATGAAATGGTTCATGGGTTTTGGGATAGCGTGATCTCGTGAAACAAGGTCACTCAGGACGAGTGTGGATTTGAGTTGGTTATGTTTGAATGGAACTACCAATATTACTAAATCAAGTGTAGAGTAAAATAGAAGAAGTCGGACCGGTTAGCGATGGTTGAATTGGCGTGATGGTGGCAATGATCAATTCTTTCTGCATGTTAAGTTATACATGTGAATTGTGGCAGTACGCGCGAGGCTTAACGAATTTCGTAATTGATTTTGTATGGAGGAATTCGAGTATTATGGCTTGTTATGTGTAGATGGATCCCAGAAGAATTATGGTGGGTTAGACCACAACTCGAGGTTTGTATTTTCTGCAGTTATGGAAATTCAGTCACGTGTTGCAATGGTTCTCCTAGAATAAGTAAAATGAAAGGTCTCTATATGATGAAGTGCGTATCTTATTAGTGGTTCAGGAGTTATGATGAAATTCCTGGGCTCCCGCGTATTGGTAAGATAGGTGCTGTAAACGGCAAGAGATTTGAAGGTTGAGGATCAAGATTTCAGTTTGGTGTCGACAAGAATGTCAAGAGCTCGGATGAGCGGGAAAGGATTCAGATTAGGGTCACCTGAGATCGGTGACATGAGCAAGAGGTCTTGCGTGCGGATTTGCAAGTCCTTGATTCACTTTGTAACATTAGTATGATCTGTGGTATGGATGTGCAGACTTTTTGTCTGGTGCGGAAGGTCGCGGGAGCGTGTCCCAAGGGAAGATTGTATAAGTGTGACAAGTAGTCACTTGATTGATTAAATATTGAAACCAAGTATGGAGATTGTGGTACTATCGAAATGTGAGAATTTATGCCTGAAGGGCGCTCGGTTCGTTTGGTTTTGGACTGTGGAAGTTTATTTGAATTTGACGGTTGTTCTTGTGTGTCATGGGAAAAAGAGGGTTATTTTGGATCCCTGAAAGGTTATTGGCCCAATGCGGTGCGATCGAAATCGGCTGGAGGTCTGTGGAGAGATCTGAATGTGAATGTGGGATCTGTATTAGGCCAGATGTGTTCATTTCAGCATGAAGTTATTTACAGAAAAGTATTCAGACGTTGGATGTTATTTTGTCGTTGGATATTTCATGTAATACTGTATTGTGCCATGTGGGTTGCGATGTAGTTTGGTTATTTTCACTCGTATTGAGATCCCGGATAATTTGTGGTGTTGTGAGGGAAAAATTGCTCTCAAGCTACAGGTCATCTATTGCACCTTTGTTGTGCTTGAGTTCCTATCGTATGGTGCTACCTGTCTCCCCAGGATTTGTATTATGCACTTAGCGTGCTTGTGGTCGACATTCGGGAATTTTTACATGAGCATTTTTGCTCGGTAAGTATTTTCTTACAGATTATGAGTGCGGATCGGGTGGCATGCCTCCACGGGTATATTATTTAGATCGGATGGCGTGCCGCCACGGGTTACACGCTGCAGTAGTAACATGTGTGAATTGGGTTGCACGCCGCAACAGTGTGATGTTGAGTACAGTTTCCCATGCCTACTATGATGTGTTTTGCTTCTCAATTCCGTGGAAGGTTCATAATACCTTTTCTGTTGTATAAATTAATTACGTGGGTTGAGTGGTTGTTTCCAGAGTTCGTTCCATTGTGTCTCACGTTCGAGCTTGTAGCTTGTTGGCACATTGAGGCATCATATGAGACTTTTAGCAGTATCTGAGGTGACTTATTGCCTGAGTATCCTATACTGGGTGAGACGTGATGATTGGTCCTGGGATCCGTGCGATCAGATATATGTGCGGCATATTTGAGCGAAAATATCGTCATTTGGTTCATACTGAGGCAATGGTTCTTAACAAGAGGAGAGACTTAATGGTTTGTTGACTTCGGAGTTGGTTATGAATTTCTACACATCTCTTCCATCGTAGAATTGTTGCAAAAGTTGGAACGGGACTTACATGCGTCATGGGGTGTGCTGTGGGCATCAGATTCGGGGAGTTGTGACTATTATTGTCAGAGAGTGTAATTATTGTCACGTGAATTAAGCAGTGCATGGTGTGGATTCAGCACATGTATAAAATTCATATATTGGCACATCGTGTAGTGATTGGTACGTATTTATATATTGGGAATAGACCTGGTAAAGGATTTCAGATGTTGAATTTGTCTCTAAGGCTTATTTGACTAAATGGAAAGGTGAAATTGCAGGTTTTCTTGAGCTGACGTGCTCAACTGGGTTGTGGTAGTACGGGTAGGTTCACGAGGTGTTAAACAATGATTTTGGACAACTCAGAAGGAGCAGTTCTTAGCACGTTCGAGGACGAACATATGTTTAAGTGGGAGAGAATGTAACAACCCTACTTTTAAGCTCTAACACGTCGTTTAGAGGTTTGAGGTCTTGAGTAGCTTCACTTCAAGTATTATGACTTCTGCGCATGGTCAAAATTGAAATTTCGGGATGTTCAGAGTGGATTTGGAAAGAGAATTCTCATTTCGAAAGCTTTAAGATGGAAGAATCCGACTAAGGGTTGATTTTGAGTAAACGACTTTGGAATCGGGATTTGAAGGTTCCAACAGGTTTGTATGATGATTTTGGACTCGGGCGTATGTTCGTATCGAGTTTTGAATAGCCCTAGAGCATTTCGACGCCTATGGTAGAAGATTGGCATTTTAAAAAGAATTTCATAAATTTGGGTTGAAGTGCATTTCAATGTTATCGAATTTCGTTTGGGATTCCGAATTTGGGAATAGCCCCGCATGGTGATTCTGGTATTGGGATTGCATTCGGAATTGGATTTGGAGGTCCGTAGGTCATTTTGGAGTCATTTGGCACAAGTTAGAATTTGAAGGTCTTGAGAAGTTTGATCGGAAGTGGACTTTTTGTTATCGGGGTCAGATTTCGATTTCGGAAGTTGGAGTAGGCCCGTAATGTCAAATGTGATTTGTATGCAAAATTTGAAGTCAATCGGACGTGATTTGATATGTTTCGACACGAAAGTAGAATTTTGAAGTTCTAAAGTTCATAAGGCTTGAATTGGGGTATGATTCATGGTGTCGGCGTTGTTTGATGTGATTTCAGGCCTTGAACAGGTCCGCGTTATGTTTTGGAACTAGTGAGTGTGATTGGACGGGGTCCCGGGGGCCTCGGGTGGATTCCTGGTGGTTAACGAATCGAATTTGGAATTGGAGGAAGAGCTGAAACAGCCGGTGTCTGATGCAATCGCACCTGCGTGAAAAGGGCCGCAGGTGCGAGCTCGTAGGTGCGGCCATGAGGTCACATAAGAGATATTTGGACGGAGTTGGGATAGTCGCAGCTTCGAGGGTGTTCCGCATCTGCGAACCCGTAGGTGTGAAAAAAGCTCTGCAGAAGCGATTGTGTGAGGGGGAGCTGGATCGCAGAAGCGGAAAGAAATCCGCAGGTGCAAAAGCGTGTGGTCGACCGCAGAAGCAGATTTTTCCGGCTTGGAGGGAACCGCACCTGCGTTGGATTTTTTTGCAGGTACGGAGCGTAGGTGAGGCTGGTGTACCGTAGGTGCGGAAAGTCGACTGGGCAGAATGTTTTAAGATCGGGATTTGACCCATTTTTCTCCCATTTTCATTTGGTTAGGGCAATTTTGGAGAGCTTCAAGGAGAGATTTTTAGCAAGCATCACAAGGTAAGTGATTTCCACTTATTACAAGTTAAATACATGGTTAGTAAAAGGATTTAAACACGGAAATTTGCAGAAATTGTGGGATTTTGGAAGAAAACATAGAATTTGGTGTTTTTGGAATTTGACCACGAATTTGGACATGGAATTGGGAATAAGTTATATATTTGAGTTCGTGAGGTTATGGGTAAAGTTTATCTTCAAAAAATTTTGGAATCCAGGCACGTGGGCCTGAGGGTGATTTTGTCGACTTTTCGAAAAGAGTTAGGAATTTGTTTAAATTGAATTGTCGTGAGTATTAGAGTATATTTTTATGGGTGTGCACATTTATTGACTAGTTTTGGAGCGTTGAACATCAGTTTGAATTGTTGGAAAGGCTTGGGAGCCGGCTATGGAACTTCAGAGCGAGGTAAGTCTCCTTTCTAACCTTGTAAGGGGGAATTAACTCCATTGGTGAAATAATTCAATATGTATTTTTATTTGTGGGGGCTACGTACGCATGAGGTGACGAGAGTCCATGCGTAGCTACTATTATGCTTAAGTCAGGGTAGTCTAGGACTCAAACAATGCTATACTTGCGATATTTGCAACCTTATTGTTAACATAAATTGCGCAAATCATATTGAACTTCGGAAAGAAATTTTAAAGGGTTAAACTATGTTCTCTTGTCCATTGCATGAAAAATTGGCATTTCCTTGGATAATTGCTCCTTAATAAATCCTTGATTGGCTGTTTGAATGTGTTTATCTTTTGTGGAGCGGGCCGAAAGCCTCATCAGATTAAATAGATGCATCTATGGTTCGTGCCGTTCGACCCTTGGCGGTGCACAATTTATATTATATGTTAGAGCGGGCCATACAACCTCGAAATTTTTTGTGCATGTTACATCTTTGAAATCCATAATGTTTGCTACTGCTTCATTGGCTAAAAATATAAATTATTAAATGATGAAACTAGAGATGGGAATTTCCTAATTAATAAAAGAAATGTTTACTTAATTATTGCTTATTGATCCTCCCGCTGATTAATATAATTAATGCTTAATTAAACTATCGGTATCATAATGTTAGCCCATAGTGAGTGTCGTAGTCGACCCCTCATCACTACTTCTTCGGGGTTAGGCGAGATACTTACTGGGTACACGTTGATTTACGTACTCATACTACACTCGCTGCACGTTTTGTGCAGGTGCATTTATGATTAGCGGCCTCACAAGAGCAGAGGCGTGTGTGCACACGGAGACCTAGGTGAGTTGCACTCCCTTAACGATCCGCAACCAGCAAAGTCTCTTTCTGAGTTCTTGTATTTTCTTTTCTACCCAAATTTTGTATTCCGGGCAGTTATTTTATTTATTTTCCTTCATAGTAAATGCTCACGTACTCGTGACACCGGGTTCTGGGGAAACTATAGGTTGCATTGTATTGGAACTGTTGTAAAATTTTATTATCTATTATGTAAATTCAATATTTACTATTTAATTAAGGGAAAAATGAAATTTCTAAATAAAAAAAATGAGAATAATTGAACAAAGTTAAGTTTTTATTGTTGGCTTTCCTGACAGTGGTGTCCGGTGCCATCACAACCTTTACTGAATTTTGGGTCGTGACAACAGGTCCTCGTCAATGCTCGTGAAAGGGGTTTTGCTGGCCCGGCTTACTAGCTTTATCAGTCCCCTCGGAAGATTCGGGGACTGTATAAGCGGAGCAGATGATCGATGGTGAACAAGCACCCATAGATTTGTTCACAAAAAATCGTAGGACGATCACGATCCTCCACAGTGATGGATGAATCTTGACAAGGCACACGTTATACGTCCTGCAGAAGTCTAAGATGACCGAGTCTACCGGGCCCAATGTAAAAGGATAAGGGTAAACACTTAGATACCCCTACATAGGTGGTAATGGCCTCTTCGGGGTCGGGGATCACTATGTATTTGTCGGCTCAGTTGCATCCTTTTCGGACCGCGGGAAGGACCCTTCGGTAATCGAGAAAATATATCTCGAGGTCTCCTCACACCGGCCCTGTGCAAAAGAAGGCTTCTTAATCTTAAAGTCGTCGGTGACTGAACAACCACCAAGAATGAATATCTTCAAGAAGAGCTCTTTCCCGGGTTCATCAACAACTGTATTGGGGACGGTCTCCTTGACCTCAGTGGTCGGTTGCGAGGAAGAAGGAGCATCCTTCTAAGGAACAAATTTTGAGGTTTTTGCCATTGTTATGGAAGAAAAAGATTGAAAAAGATGGAGAAAGAGTGAACGTTGAAATATCAAACTTGTTGGCTTGAGTAGGAGATGCGTAAAAGGTTTTTCAAAGTACTGAAGATACTTAGGTAACGAGGGTAAAAACGCTAGAGAATATTGAAACCCTAAAGGTACGAAGGTAGAAGATTTTGTGTAAAGTGAATAATGGATGGAAGAGGGGGTATTTATAGGAGTTTAGCAACGTTTCACGTCCAGGGATAGCCGACCAGCGGCTGACATACATTTAATGCCATTATGACATGATTGCCGAGACGTTTTAGATGTATTTTCATTTTTGCTGCGATGTGTTGAAGTAAGAATTGGTATCTCTTATCGTTTCTCGTCATTTACTCTCCGAGAAACAAGGGGACTATCTGTATACGGGTAAAATCATTCTCATTGTGCACCATAGTCTTCGACAAGGTAAAACAAGCTCGAAATATGATTGCGAAGGATCAGAATCGAAGCAAGGATATCCTCGAGTTAGAGTATGGGAACCGACCATCTACCCTCGATAATGCTGGGGTCATGATCCGAGGCCTACCTAAAACCTGAAGGACTTCGGAGAGCGTCACCGAGTAATCAAGCGCGGCCAAGAGGAGGCTGTAATATCCATGACCGATAAGATATCACAGCGTGGATATTGGCACGTATCGACGAAGAACCAACAATCAGTTAATCAGAGGATTTTTTTTTACCTTTTATATAATTGAACCTAGAGTAGGATTCCCCTACTATATAAAGGGGGTTTGTTAATTCATAAAAGACATTGTAACATGTATTCCAAAGTAATATATTATTATTTTCTCTATTATTAGCTCTCTCTCTTATTTATCAGTGCTGGCCACAGTGAGCCCAGATCGAGGGTGAATGTTTCACTTAGGTTGGAACTATCTTCCTCGTGCGGTATGAATCTATTTTATCTTTGTTTGTTCAATTTGACTTAATTTATCGCTTTGTATCAAATTAATCCATATATCCTTAAAACAACTTACAAATTTAATTGTTATCCGATTTTGAGGGTAAACACCAATAATAATAAGTTCAACACCCTACTCATTAGATATTATCTCATTATATTCAATATTAATTACTACGTTACTGTCTTACTGTCGGAATATTTTCTATATGGACATGGCTTAACTATGGTTCTTCTTATCGGTCGTATTAATGTCTATGTTGCACATCCTTGATAATAATTTTATTACTTGAATACTTTATTTGGATTATTGCGGTGAGAATGAGGAACTTTTCAGGAAATTTAACACGAGTACTTCATTTGGTTATTCATTTTTGTAAAGAAGAAAAATCTTAACTTATAAACTCAAAATCTAAAATCCAAAATCCAAATATCCAAACCGATTAGTCCGAAATCGAACTTAAAAAGTCCGATCCAATACGAGCTTATTTGAATTGTCATTTCTTCAATCTGAAAACCAAAAATCCAAATCAAAATTTTCATATCCAATCTAAACTGCCAGAACACTCGCTCCTAGTTATATATGTACTGCACAAGTGCACAACGCCGGCCTCCGATTTCGAAAGTACCAGCTTCAATTCTTCGCCATCAACTGCCGTCAAATTGGCATTTTTGTAATCTAGTGACTCATTACTATTATTTAGAAGTAAGAATTAAAGGTGTACGAACAACAAACAGGAGTAAATTCGAGATTTGAAATTTCCGCTTCTGATTCTCAGTTTTGCCCCTGTCCTCTATGACTTAAAGCTCTGCCAATTGGGGGTTTATTGGTAATTACATTGTTCCTTCATTTATATTGAGCTCTCTTGCCTGTAAAGAGACGGTATCTCTTCAATATGCCTAAATTTCTCAATTCCAATTTCATGTTGTCTTTGGTATGTGCTTCATAATTAAGCTGAATTTTTGTACAGTTCTGGCTTCTTCTCTTCTTAAATGCACCTGTTGCTAATAGGATTTTGATGGGCGTCCGATTGTTCCTTCTTGCTTTGGGACATTTTGTTGCTGGGGTTTCACATGCATGCCTCTAACTATTTTAAATTTGCACATTGATGCACTGAGAATGTTTGATAATTTGCCTGAATCAACTGATTTTCTATACTTTTATCCAGGAGTGGCCCGACAAGGTTTGTGGCCTAAAGCCAAATCCTTAACCGTTTTTTTAAAAATAAAATTATTTATATTTGAAGTCTATTTAGCGTTTATTGAATACACAGTTATTAATAATTTTCTTATAATCAATAACTCATAATAAGTTTTTTCTTAATTGATAATACAGCTAATCCATTTAATCATTATTGAGATCTTAGGTGAGATTTTTCCAATTTTATTTTGAAATTTTTTTTCCGCTTAAACGACTGAAACAAGAGTTATTAATATTATTCCATAAGTAATATAGGCATTGGAAAAAGAATCAATTTTTTATTAGACCAAATGCATCAAATTAACTGTTATTTTCTAATTGTACTAATTTTCTTAATATTTTTAATTTCTAAAATAAATTTAAACCATCAATTTTGAATTGATTATTATGCTTTATAGAACATTCAAAGTTAAGGCAATATTTTTTCAAATTTTTATCATCCAGTGATCTTAAGTTTTACCGCTAAATAAAAAATCAAAAATATTTTCATATGCTTCGAATTGTTAAAATCTATTTCGAAATGTAAGAAATAACTTTGTCTACTATGTATAAAGTAACAACTCCATAGGAGTCTTCGAAATATTTTGAGATTTTATTGTCAACATTCTCATCAAATTGTTACTTCTTATATATCATACGTTTCTTACGAAATTCGGGTACGATATTCATTTCAAGTGCAATTTTCTTGGCAGAAACCACAGTAGTTACAAATCCATCTTCTCTATATTTGTTAAAAAAAGAAAATCACAATTTTTCACTTCACATCACTTTTTTTTAAAACTTATACATAACTTATTAGGTGTAACAAAAAACGGACCAAAAAATATGAGACCTAATGCAATTGATTTACTTGTTGTATGGAAGGGCCACCCCTGCTTTTATCAGTTGGGAAGTTGATAGCTGACTTCCAACAAAAGGAAAAGGTATAATTGATTACTTTTCTATCTTTGAAGTAGGCGAGTCCGGCAACATTACTTTTGTTATTACTTACTCATATCTAAACAATGACTATTCTATACCACGATCAGTATCAAGTACATGTGATGCAGAAAAGAATTTAACTTCAAAAGTTACTTCAAAGAGAAATATATATCAATCTATTAAAGTAATAATTCACATATTAATGCCTCTATGTAACATAACTATTATTTACCATGCACACGTAGAAAAAAAATTAGAAGTCAAGTTACAAAATGATAATCTATTCCCAAAAAATTATATACATTTACAGAAATTTTCAAATGTAAATTTTATGGAGAAAAACAGTTTTAATATAAATCACTGGTTTTTTTTTTGTGATAATGGATCAATTAAACTAACATCCGATCAATGCTGAAAGAATTACGAAATTTTATTAGGCAATACCGAAGAATCTAAATATTTTTGTACTTATGGTATAACCTACTATAATATGTTTGTATTTACTTCACTTGGAGTAAATTATGATAGAGAATTAGCAAAGAGAACATGTGGCTTCTATATACATAGAGTTCATGGACAAATATATCACTTCATTGACGATTTGGTACCTTCAGGAGCGGAGGGGAAAAATTTATATCTGTGTTTTTATGATAATGAAAATGAGATAAGAAATCGAATGGCCATGATAACAAATCTATCCTTATTCTTAAGCTGATCAATTCAGTCAATGATAACTAGCTAGAAGTGCTATTATGGAAATTGACTATGCAGGTCAACAGTTGAATGTGTTACATTTTGTCACACCTCGAATCTAGGAGCGAGACTGGCATCCGGTGCCTCACCTAACCTAGCGTACCAATTTTCTACTAAGGGACTCCGAGCATATAATATCATAATTTGGCCATGGGGCCACATTGCAAGACAATTTGCAAAGCAAAATATATAACTGAACAGAAAGTAGCGCTGACGAAACATCAATATAAAGCTGCGCCAACAAGGCCGTCATAACTACTACAGCTGACAAACCAACAAGATATACATACAAGGCCTACAAACCCAACATACTGCACTAATTGACAGTATATGTCTACAAGCCTCTACTAATGGATGTACTGTGATCGGAACAAGTCTCCGACATATTCATAACATATATACTTACATACAAAAGATGTACGCAAAACCCTAGACTCGGCAACTCCGAAGGACGTTCAGCTTATCGATCAGGCTGAACTCGGGAAACACCTACTAAGGAGGTTTACCCGTCTGTCTATCTAAACCTGCACGCATGAAGTGCAGCATCCCCAGAAAAGGGGCGTCAGTAAAAAATAATGTATCGAGTATGTAAGGCAATAAAATAACTAAAAGCTGAAACTAAACAGATAATATAATAACTGAAAGTAATTGGGAGTCAAAGATGATCAGGAGATATACTTACCTGCTGATACTGACTCAATTCTCTCAGTATAGTAAGTAAAATAAATGTTCGGCCCTATAAGGCTCGGTACGTGTAACTGCTCGGCCGTAGTAGGCTCGCTCATAGGCGCTCGGCCATACTAGGATCTGTATCTTCACCATTCTTGGCTTTCTAATAGGCTCTTGTCCATAGTAGGCTCGGTATATAACTAACCATCTGATCTGAGGTTGCTCAATAGGGGCCTGCCCACCGATTATAGCTCCATGGTAGTGAACATAGTGTAATATTGTATATTCTTCTCTCTTGACTGGAAGAAGACAATACTCAATTGAGTATAAAATCCCGATAAGGGAGAATATTGTAACTTATGAGACTAGGATAATGTATATAAATTCGAGAACATGAACTTTGCTTTATGCCTCGTTATCAAACACATGTAGTTACGAGATCATGCCAAAATGAAGGAAGGTCTTAGCCTTAACATACATTATCAAAATATTTCCAATCACCAAGTTGAATTCGCCTCTTCTCACCATAATCTACAACAACGATAATAATACTATCATTAAGTTATGAAAGTTACAACTATCGCACAACGGACGACAAACTTATTTTGTATTAAAACGGGCAACATCTCCCCTATAATCCTTACTTCCTCAAAATTCAAGATAATACCAACAACACAATAACACAAAAATAACAACATATATACATCATTTTCCACCCTTATATATACCACAAAATACTACAAAACAACCCAATACATTCCAATCTCTTCATACACAAAACGACCACGAACGGCCATCCCACCACCCTTAATTTATGTGGTGTTTCTAAACACCCTTCCTCCTCCAAAACTCCATAAAATATTAGTAAAACATGCATCCCAACAGCAACACAAAACAATCCACAAAATAGTCTGCTGCAAGTGAATAACTCGAACTTACGGCTTCCGAACACCGTCCCGTGAGTTCTTACAAATATAGAATTACTTAGCATGAATTTACAGAAAAAACAAATGGATGAATGAGAAGTAAAATTACCTTATTTTTTGGATAACTAAACTCCTATCTTGGTTCTTCAAATTCTAGGTTTTACCTCCAATTAGAATTTGAAAGGAAAAGAAAATCAATTAGGGTTTGTGGAAAATTTTGGGGAGGATTTTTGCAGAGCTTATGTCTAGTTATTATGCTCTATTATCAGTCTATCATATGAAGGAAATATGCCTTTAAAAGGACTCTTTGGACGACCCAAACTGGCCTATTTTTGGACTCTCATTTAAGCAAGTAGGTGACACACCTACTTGTCACCCAGTAGTCCGAGCAGTCTCGCAAAAATGCCCATATCTCTCTACTCCGATATCGTATTGAAAAACGGTTTATTGTGTTAGAAATTGAATCATAGATCCTAAATTTAATGGGTGGAACACCCCATAACTCTAATTATATTGGGAGAAATTCGCAGTCACATTTGAGCCAAAGTTTCATTAAAGTTTATGAACGTAACTTGTGATGACTTTCATCAACTTTTATTCGACAACTCACTTGATTTCAAAATATAACACACGACTATCATAAGAATAACATGACTCATAACATAACCTCCTTATCATGTTAATCACCCTAGTTTCACCCCAAAAGTACATGTTATAACATTCCTAACTTGTCGACTTTCGACGAAACACTATTTTCTTCAATTCCTTTAGCTTATGAACCTTCCAACCCTCTTTGTACTTGTTGTTAATGATATTAAATATTTGTAACCTCGGAGGAAACATGATTAACTAACTTTATATACTTTCAAAGATGATCTCATTTTTCGTCCTACAATAGTTTGCTTACGATGCACTTTTACGTACGAAAATATAAGGTGTAACATCATTGCCCCTTGGGAACATTCGTCCTCAAATGTTTACTCTTAGAGACCATGGAAAATATTTCCAGAGTCTTATCCGTACACTAGACTAAAACCAATCTGCACGCAGCTAGAAAACATACTATACATGCCACACATGGCTGATGTCTATAAATAGCAAAACTTGGCCTCACACGACCGTCAATCATAAATACTGAAAGTAACAAATAAGAGCTTACCTGATGAGTTACTAGCCTGAATAGAGTTGTGCTGATGTATCCCATATCGAGCCATATCTTCAGTTTGAAATAAGTGGGGGTATTCAGACTTCATTTCTTCCTCCGTTTCCAACGTCATCTCTTCCACATTCTTGATTCTCTATAAAACCTTCACGGAGGCTACCTCCTTATTTCGTAGCTTGCAGATTTGTCGATCTAGAATAGCAACTGGAATTTCCTCGTATGACAAGTCCTCTGTAATCTGTACATCATTCGTGGGCACCACCGGGGTAGGATCACCAATGCACTTCCGTAGCATAGATACGTGAAAAACCGGATGGACAACCTCCAATTCTGAGGGCAATTCTAACGCATAAGCTTCTTGGTCCACTCTCCGAATGATCCTATAATGACCAATATGTCGTGGGCTAAGATTTCCTTTCTTGCCAAACCTCATCACACCCTTCATTGGTGATACCTTTAAGAATATCCAGTCATTAACGCCGAACTCTAAGTCTCGCCGCCGCACGTCGGAATATGACTTCTGACGACTCTGAGCTATCAACAGTTGCTCCCAGGTAAGATTTACTTCCTTTACGGCCTGCTGAACCAGGTTTGGCCCATGTAACCCAGATTCTCCAACATTAAAGCACCCTATACGAGATCTGCACTTACGCCCATACAAAGCCTCGTACGGAGCCATTTGGATACTAGAGTGGTAATTGTTATTATATTCAATCTCTATAAGAGGTAAATGTTCATCCCAACTTCTTTTAATATCCAACACACATGCTCGTAACATATCCTCGAGTGTCTGAATTGTGCGTTCCGCTTGTCCATTAGTTTGTGGATGAAAAGTTGTGCTGAGATTCACCTGAGTCCCTAGACCTCGCTGAAATGACCTCCAAAAATGTGCTGTAAACTAGGCCCCACGATCAGATATAATAGATACTGGTACTCTATGTAGCCATACTCTCTCCTTAATATATAACTTTACTTAATCTTCTGTTGTATATGTAATCTGACTGGTAGGAAATGAGCTGATTTCATGAGCCTATTGACTATCACCCATATAGAATCGAACTTACGACGAGAACGAGATAAACCCATGACAAATTACATGTTTATCATCTCTTATTTCAACGTCGGGATCTCTATAGTCTGCATTAGCCCTATGGGCTTCTGATGCTCTACTTTCACCTGATGGCAGCTAGGAAACTAGGCGACAAACTCAGCAATGTTCTTCTTTATATAGTTCCACCAGTACAAATCCTCAATGGCATGATACATCTTCGTCGACTCAGGATGAATGGAGTACCACGAATAATGTGCCCCTGAAATAATCCTGTCTCGTAGCCCTGCTTCATCTGGAAAACACCGACGACCCCTGTATCTGAGAACCCCATCTCTCTTGAGCTCTAACAACGACTTCTTCTACTGCGGAACTCACTCTCTCAACTCGACCAACTCTAGGTCCTCGTACTGACTTTCCTTGGCTTCACCTATGAGAGATGATTTTGTGGTGTTTTGGAGTACAACTTCACCATCGTCAGAATCTACAAACCGAACCCCCAAACAAGCCAATTTATGAATCTCTCTAGTTAATTGTCTTTTCTCAGCCTCTACATGTGCTAAGCTACCCATAGATCGGCGACTCAAGGCATCCACTACAACATTCTCTT
Source organism: Nicotiana knightiana (assembly GCA_005239525.1). Classification (NCBI taxonomy): domain Eukaryota; kingdom Viridiplantae; phylum Streptophyta; class Magnoliopsida; order Solanales; family Solanaceae; genus Nicotiana; species Nicotiana knightiana. The sequence goes on along the minus strand of ML397546.1, from coordinate 37,144 downwards.
TCCCTGGATGGTAGAGAATGTTAACATCGTAATCTTTCAATAACTCAAGCCATCGCCTCTGTCGCAAATTAAACTATTTTTTCTTGAAGATATATTGTAGGATTTTATGATCTGTAAATACATCAACATGAACACCATATAAATCATACCTCCATATCTTAAGTGCATGGACAACCGCAACTAGCTCGAGGTCGTGGGTTGGATAATTCCTCTCGTGCTTCCTTAACCGCCTTGAATCATAAGCAATTACCTTCATGTTGCATTAGGACACTTCCTAACTCGACACCTGAGGCATTACAATACACGACATTACCCTCTGTACCCTCTGGAAGTGTTAGAACTGGCAGTGAGGTCAACCTATTCTTAAGCTCTTGGAAACTTCGCTCGCAAGCCTCCGTCCACTGAAACTTAGTTGCTTTCTGCGTCAACTTCGTTAATGGTGCTGAAAGGGAAGAAAAACCCTCTACGAACCTTTGGTAGTATCTTACTAAGCCTAGAAAGCTATGAACCTCTGTTGGAGTGGTAGGTCTAGGCCAAGATTTCACGACCTCAATTTTATGAGTGTTTACCTTTATACCTTCATCGGATACAATATTCCCCAAAAACGCTACAAACTTCAACCAGAAATCACATTTAGAAAACTAAGCATACAACTTACGATCATGGAGGGTTTGGAGTACCGCTCGCAGGTGGTCCGTATACTCATCCTCTGAACGTGAATAAACCAGAATATCATCAATAAATACTATCACGAACGGATCTAAAAATAGTCGGAATAGGATATTCATCAAGTCCATAAATATGGCAGGTGCATTCGTCAATCTGAAGGAAATGAAAAGGAACTCGAAGTTCCCATATCAAGTCTTGAAGGCTGTCTACGGAATATCTTTCTCCCTAACTCTGATCTGGTTGTATCCCGACCTCAAATCTATCTTTGAAAAGAATCTGTCCCATAAAACTGATCAAACAAGTCATGGATCCTTGGGAGTGGATACTTATTATTAATAGTTACCTTTTTCAGATGCCTATAAGCGATACACATCCTCAGCGAGCCGTCTTTATTCTGCACAAACAGTACCGGTGCATCCCAAGGTGAGATACTAGTCCTGATGAACCCTTTCTCCAGCAAATCTTTTAACTGCTCCTTCAACTCCTTCAATTCGACATGTGCCATTCAATATGGAGGGATGGATATTGGTTGAGTTTCTGGAAGCAAATGCTGAAATCAATCTCTCGCTCTGGAGGAATACCTGGAAGATCATCTGGAAACACATCTGCATACTCTTTGACTACGGGAATAGGATGAAGTGTAGGTATCTCAGCATCTATATTTCTAACTCGCACAATATGATAAATGCACCCTTTTGCGAGAATTTTCCTCGCCTTCAGATAGGAAATAAACCTACCTCTGGGTGTCGTTGTATTACCTACCTATTCAAGGACTGACTCACCCGGAAAATGAAATCTAGATGCCTTTTCTTGCCAATCAACTGTGGCGTAGCAAGATGCCAACCAATATATGCCCATGATATCATCAAAATCCATCATCTCTAGATCAACTAGGTCGGCCAAGGTCTGACGACTACAAACTGTCATCGTACAACCTTAGTAAACCCGTCTAGCAATAATTGGTTCTCCGACCGATGTAGATACTGCAAAAGGATCACTTAGTATTTCAGGCACTGTACCAAACTTCCTCGCGACAAATGGAGTAGTATACGATAAAGTAGATCCTGGGTATATCAAGGCATAAGCATCGTGAGAGAAAATGGTCAATATACTAGTCACAACGTCTGGTGAAGACTCTGGTCCTCTCGACCTGCTAAAGCATAGATACGGTTCTAATTACCACCTGAACTGGAACCTCTACCTATGCCTCAACCTTTACCAGCTGAAGACTGAGACTCGCGCCCTGAAGGATGCGTACATAGATGATCATGTTGATGAACTCGCTGGTTTTTCCATACCCCTATAATCTCTATTTGGGAAATCTCGCATCATATGCCCCGGACGCCCACATGTAAACAAACATCAGAACCTGCTCCGCATTGGCCCAAGTTTCCTCTACCACAGATGTCACACTGCGGTAAAAATGACCATGTCTGCCCTGAACCTCGCTGTCCCTACAAACCTGATGCCCGTGAGCTATCACCTGGTCCTAAGTGAGTATTGAGGTCATATTTGTAACCTTGTAACGGAGGTGGCAGAGTCCTTGGTGACCGTCCGAAGTACTGGGGCCTATAACTACCCTGATATTGCTCATGAGACCTGGGAAATCTCATCCTCTTACAATGCCCTTGCTCAGTCCTCCCTGTACCCTACTGCCGACGCCTGCCATTTTCTATATTCTAGGAGAATGCCTAAATCCAGGAGATATCAATACTATCCTGCAATAAAGCGGTGGCACATTCCTCGTCAACTCTAGGGCCAACCCTTCTATAAAACTGTGGATCCTGTCCCGCATTGTAGCAACTATGGATGGTGCATATCTAGCCAATGAAGCAAAACTGAGACTATACTCTCAAAAACTCATATTGCCCTGCTTGAGGGCTAGAAAGTGATCGACCCGAGCCTGTCGGATTTCCCGCTCTAAGTACTAGTCAAGGAAGGCATCTGAAAAATTCTCCCAAATAGCTGGAGGTGCATCACGTCCCCTGGACCTCTCCCATCCCTCATACCAAAGGATATCTATATCTCGGAGTCGAAAAGCTACTAGCTCAACTGCCTCTTTCTCTGTGACATGCATAACTTGAAAGATCCTGTGAAGCTGATCTATGAAATCCCGCGGGTCCTCTCTCTGATTTGTCCCCGTGAACTCTGGGGGACTTAAAGCAATAAACTCTCGGACCCTTGAACTCCCAGACTCCTTAGAAGATCCTGTACTAGGTGATGCCCTTGCTTGTTGCTGGGTAGCTACCAACTGTGTTAACAAATGCACCGCACTCCTCAAGTCCTGATCTGATGGAAGTGGAGGGGGAGCTGGATGTGTGGTATCCCTAGGAATCTCCTCAGGTGGTGGAGGAGCCAATAATAGATGATTAGGGGTCTCGCCTTGGGCCTTAGACTGGACCCATCTACTGGGGGTGCCCTGCTGGTCCCCTCAACTGCTAATGTATCTCTCCTCCGGCCAATAGTAGTCTTCCTAGTCACTGTCATCTGTGTATGCAAACACCAACATTTAAGTTTAACTCAAATTTCCTATAACCCAGTTCTACAACACGATATAGATTTGAAAGAAGGGTAACCAACTCTTAAATGCCTGTAGTTCCCATCTTATATAATGTGGTGCACAACACATCTATAAACAAGACCCTACTAGACACGACTTGTAGACTCCCTAGGACCGAACTTCTCTGATACCAAGTTTGTCATGCCCCAAACTCTGGGGCGAGACCAGCATCTAGTGCCTCACCTAACTTAGCGTACCAACTTACGATTAAGGGACTCTAAACATATAATGTCATAATATGGCCATGGGGCCACATTGTAAGATAATTTGTGAAGCAAAATATAAAACAAAACGGAAACTAGCTCTGACTAAACATCAATATAAAGCTAGGCCGACAATGCCGTCATAACTACTACAATTGACAAACCAACAAAATATACATACAAGGCATACAAGCCTAACATACTGCACTGATATAGAATATGTCTACAATCCTCTACTAATGGATGTATTGTGATTGAAACAAGACCCATAACATATATACATACATACAAAAGATGTACGCAAAACCCTAGACTCGGCAACTCCGATGGACGTGGAGCTTATCGATCAGGCTGAACTCGGGAAACACTTACTAAGGAGGTCTACCCGTCTGTCTATCTGAACTTGCACACATGAACTGTACCGTCCCTAGAAAAGGGACGTCACTATGAAATAATGTACCGAGTATGTAAGGCAATAAAATAACTGAAAACTGAAACTGAACTTATAATATAATAACTAAAAGTAACTGGGAGTCAAATATGATCTGGAGATATACTTACCTGCTGATAATGACTCAACTCTCTCAATGTCACGACCCAAAACCTAACCTGTCGTGATGGCGAGTATCGTAGAACTAGGTAATCCTAAACTCAACATTTTCCAATATAGTAAAACACTTTTTGAAATAACAGCGGAAAGGTTTAACATTTAAAGAAGAGCCTTTTTTAAAACAGGATTATCCAAAACACGATACAACCATCCCAAAATGGGGGGTCATTGAGTACATGAGCGTCTAATAACCGGAACATAGTCCACAACAGTATCTAGAGTAATAAACTGAAAATACAGATAAACTAAATAAGGTAAATCAAGGCCCGCGAACGCCATGCAGCTACCTTGATCACCCCCAAACTCCGATGCCTAAATCAGCAGCCGCCGCGGTGACCAGAAATGCCTTAATCTACACACAAGGTGCAGGGAGTAACATGAGTACACCAACTCAGTAAGTAACGAGTCCAAACTTTGGACTGAACATAGTAACAAACTGAACCGATGCAAATAAGATAAAACTAACTGTGTAGAAACATAGACATGCTCTTAAATCAGTTAGGAAATTAATAACCGGAAAACAAAGAAGATCCGTACAATGTAATGAATATGACTCTGTTGTCACTACAATGCCAATGCACCTATTGTAAGTGATACACCATGCTGTTAGCCTCAAATACTCACACTCTCGGTATCTCAACCAATCAGCACTGTATATGGCTCATACGACCCAGGGAAGATCCATCCCGGAATATATACACGACGTTGACCATAGGTCACCCAGCACCAAGGAAAAAAGGGCCAATCCAGCCCTGTGGAGAAGATCCATCTCTAGGTAACAAGTACTTTGGACAAGAACCATGTCCAGGGAACATCCATCCCTCAATAATATCTACCGCGCTCACGGGGGGTGTGTTGCAGACTATGGAGGGTCTTTTACAACCCAAGCTCTATCATAACATCAATATATCCGCTGTGACATGCAGCGCGATCCCATTTCTGTCACTCACAATCGGTTCTTGGCCTCACTCAGTTATCAACCTCTCCAGTCTCACTCATGGGCTAAAAATATCATGAAAACTAGCCCGGAAAAGTAATATGATGATGCAATCGATAGCACCTGAGACTGGTGTATGACATAAAATGCATGTACATGTCTGAGTACAAAATATCAGTAAAAGTAAAGTGACATCAAGAAACGACCACTTGGGTCTCCACAATATCGACAATAAGCCTAAACATGATATCTAACATGATCGACAACTCAACTACTTTATCACATAGTAAAAACATGATCATAAACATGATAGAGTCACTATACGGTTCCATGGAGACAACTAGGACACAATTCTCATGGTGCACGCATGCACGTCCGTAACTTGGCATGCGCGTCACCTCAATACCAACCACATAACAAGCAAATTTGGGGTTTCAAACCCTCAGGACCAAGTTTGAAAGCGTTACTTACCTCGAACCGAGCAAATCTCTACTCTGCAATGACTTTGCCTCTCAATTCGGCCTCCAAATGTCCCAGATCTAGACACAAGCAGTACAACACAATTAAAATAGGCTAAAGGGATCAATCCCACACGAAAAGTACTAAATTTTAACAAGAAATCCGAACGCACAACTCAACCCCCGGGCCCACGTCTCGAAACCCGAAACAAATCACAAAAACCGAAAGCATGTTCACTCACGAGTCTAACCATACCAAATTTATTAAAATCCAACCTCAAATGCCCCTCAAAAACCCCAAAGTTCACTCTCCGATTCCCAAGCCCTAAACCCCCAATTTGCACTTCAAAACCTCACTAATTAGGTGTAAAATCAATGGGAAAACACCATTAATAAAGATAAATAGGATCAAGGAACTTACCTCAGTGATAACTTCGAAATCCCTTCGAAATTCTCCTAAAAAATCCCCGAAGTCTGAGTTCTAAAATGTGAACATGGGAAAAAAATCTCGAAGTCCTCTATTTATAGTTTCTGCCCAGCAAAACCGCACTTGCGGTCCGTTTGTCACTTCTGCAACGCCGCACATGCAGAATTTCCATCGCAGATGCGGATCTCATTTAAACCCCCAGGTTCCGTATCTGCGGTCAACTACTCGCACCTGCGGGCCCTGCCCGTTTTTGCGGTTGCTTCCCACTCAGGCCTTCTCCGCATCTGCAATTCCACTTCCGCACCTACGTGCTCGCAGATTCTCATTCCTCTGCATCACTTCTAGTCCAGCCCAAGATTTCCCGCACCTATGATCTCCTCCTCGCTTCTGCAGGGCCGCACCTGCGGGCTCCCCACCGCAGGTGAGAAACACCAGAACACCAAATAAATCTGCTATGCCTAACTCCATAATTTCCATCCGATGGGAATCTGACACACCCCCGAGGCTCCCGGGACCTCAAAAAAACCTACCAACAATTCATATAACCCCATACGAACTTAGTCCAACCTTCGAATCACTCGAAACAACATCAAAACACCGAATTACACCCGGATTCAAGCCTAAGAACTTCTAAACTTCTGAATTCCACAAACAACACTGAAACCTATAAAACCACGTCCAATTGACCTCAAATTACACAAGTCAAAAATGACACCATGAACATACTCCAACGTCCTGAATTCCATTCCAACCCCGATATCAAAATTTCCACTACCGGCCAAAATTGCAAAAATTCCAACTTTCGCCAATTCAAGCCTAATTCTACTATGGACCTCCAAGTTACATTCTAGATGCCCTTCTAAGTCCAAAATCATCTAACGGAGCTAATGGAACCATCAAAATTCAAATCCGAGGTCGTTTACACACAAGTCGACATCTGGTCGACTTTTCTAACTTAAGCTTCCAATTAAGAGACTAAGCGTCTTAATCCACATCGAAACCACTCCAGACCCTAACCAACCAACCACTAAAGATATAATACAACTTTAAAGCACAAAAAATCAGAAATGGGGGAAACAAGGCTATAACTCTCGAAATGACCGGCCAGATCGTCATATCCTCCACCTCTTAAACAAACGTTCGTCCTCGAGCGGGTCTAGAAAAATACTTGGAGTCTCAAATAGGTGTTGGTATCTGCTCCGCATCTCCTGATCGGTCTCCTAAGTGTCCTCCTCCATAGGCTTACCTTTCCACTACACCTTCATTGAAGCTATATTCTTTGACCTCAACTTCCGAACCTGCCACTCAAAAATGGCCACCGGCTCCACATCATAAGTCATATCACCATCCAACTGAACAGTGCTGAAATCCAAAACATGAGACAGATTGCCAATATACTTCCGGATCATAGAAACATGAAATACAGGATTCACACTCGACAAGCTAGGTGGAAAGGCAAGCTAGTAAGCCACCTCCCCTATCCTCTAAAATACCTCAAAAGGACCAATGAGCCGGGGGCTCAACTTTCCCATCTTGCCAAACCTCATAACACCCTTCATGGGTGATACCTTCAGCAGAACCTTCTCCCTGACCATCAAGGACTTTCCTATGCGCATACCTCTTCTGCCTAGACTGCGCCGTGCGAAGCCGCTCCTGAATCAATTTCACCTTGTCTAATGCATCTCGGACCAAGTCTGTACCCAAGAGCCTCCTCACCCGGATCAAACCACCCCACCGGAGATCTACACCGCCTCCCATATAAAGCCTCGTACGGAGCCATCTAAATGCTTGACTAATAACTGTTGGTATATGCAAACTCCGCGAGCGGCAGAAACTGGTCCCATGAACCCCCAAAATCAATGACACAAGTGCGTAACATGTACTCCAACATCTGGATAGTGCGCTCGGACTGTCCATCCATATGAGGGTGAAAGACTGTGCTCAACTGAACTTGAGTACCCAACTCTCGTTGCACGCCCCTCCAAAACTGCGATGTAAACTGTGTTCCTCTATTTGAAATGATGGAAACTGGGACACCATGAAGGTGAACAATCTCTTGGATTTAAATCTCAGCCAACCTCTATAAAGAGTAAGTAGTACCAATTGCAATGAAGTGCACGAACTTGGTCAGCCGATCAACAATCACCCAAATAACATCGAACTTCCTCGAAGTCTTTGGGAGCCCAACTACGAAATCCATGGTGATCCGCTCCCACTTGCAATCTGTAATCTCTAACCTCTGGAGAAAGCCACCCGGTCTCTGATGTTCATACTTAACCTGCTGACAATTGAGGCCGAGCTACAAACCCAACTATATCCCTCTTCATCCCCCTCCACCAATAGTGCTACCTCAAATCCTGGTACATCTTCGCGGCACCCGGATGGATGGAATACCACGAGCTGTGGTCCTTCTCAAGAATCAACTCTAGAAGCCCATCCAAATTGGGCACACATATCCGGCCCTGCATCCTCAAAACACCTACATCACCAATAGTCGCATCTCTAGCATCTCCTCGCCGAACCCTGTCCTGAAGGAAGAGCAGATTGGGGTCATCATACTGACGCTCCCTGATACGATCATAAATGGAAGACATAGATACCACACAAGCCAATACCCGACTCGGCGCTGAAATATCCAATATGACAAACTGGCAAACTAAGGCCTGAACATCCAATGCCAAGGTTCTCTCTGCTGCTGGAAGATACGCTAAACTCTCCAAACTCTCCGCCCAGCGACTCAAATCTTCGGCCACCACATTCGCCTTCTTGGGATGGTACTAAATAGTGATATCATATCCCTTAAGAAGCTCCAACCACCTCCGATGACGCAAGTTAAGATCATTCTTCTTGAACATATGTTGTAAACTCCGGTGATCAGTATAGATCTCACAACGAACCCCGTATAAATAGTGCCGCCAAATCTTCAAGGCGTGAACAATAGCTGCTAACTCAATATCATGGACATGATAGTTCTTCTCATGGGTCTTCAACTGGCGCAAAGCATATGCAATCACTCTACCCTCTTGCATCAGAACACACCCAATACCTATCCGCGAGGCATCATAATACACTGTGTAAGAACCAAAAGTTGATGGCAGAACTAGAATTGGAGTCATGGTCAAAGCAATCTTGATCTTCTGAAATCTTTCCTCGCACTCATCCGAACACCTGAATGGGGTCTCTTTTGGGTTAATTTGGTCAAGGGCGATCAATAGATGAGAAACCCTCCACCAAACAACGGTAATAGCCTGCCAAACAAAGAAGCTCCAAATCTCCGTGGCTGACGACGGTCTGGGAAAACTCTGCACCGCCTCTATCTTCTTTGGATCCACCTGAATACCCTCACTAGACACCACGTGCCCTAAGAACGTCCCTGAACCGAGCCAAAACTCACACTTGGAGAACTTTGCATAAATTTTCTCCTCCCTAAATCTATGTATCACAATCCTCAGATATTGTGCATGCTCCTCCTGGCTACGAGAGTACACCAGGATGTCATCAACGAATACAACAACGAATGTGTCCAAATAAGGCTAAAACACATTGTTCAGCAAATGCATGAAAGTTTGGTTAGCCCAAAAGACATCACAAGGAACTCATAATGGACATATTGGGTCCTGAAAGCTGTCTTAAGAATATCTGAATCCCATATCTTCAGCTGGTGATACCTTGCCCTCAAATCAATCTTGGAGAAAACCCTCGCCTCCTGAAGCTAGTCAAACAGATCATCAATACGTGGCAATAGATACTTATTCTTGATTGTTACCTTGTTCAACTGCATGTAATAAATGCACATCCTCATAGAGCCATCCTTGTTCTTCACAAATAGAACCGGTGCACCCCAAGGTGACTCACTAGGCCGAATAAACCCCTTATCAAGGAGTTCCTGAAGCTGTTCCTTAAACTCCTTCAACTCCGCCGGTGCCATATGATACAGTGGGATAAAAATGGGCTGAGTGCCTGACACCATATCAATACCGAAGTCAATATCCCTGTCAGGCGGCATCCCCGACAGGTCTTCAGGAAACACATCCGAAAAATCACGCACCAAAGGAACATAAACAATATTAGGAACCTCTACACTAAAATCCCTCACAAATGCCAAATAGGATAGACAACCCTTCTCAACCATCCATTGAGCCTTTAAGTATGAAATCACCCTACTGGGTACATAGTCTATGGAACCACTCCACTCAACCCTCGGCAACCCCGATATCGCCAACGTTACGGTCTTAGCATGAAAATCTAAAATATCATGACATGGAGATGACCAATCCATACCCAATATCACATCAAAATCAACCATACTCAGTAGCAAAAGATCCACTCCGACCTCCAGAATCCTAATAGTCACCACACATGACTGATATACGCGATCCACAATAATAGTATCCCCCACAGGAGTAGATACATGAACATATGATACTAAAGTATAATGGGGCATATCCAGAAAATGAGCAAAATACGAGGAAACATATGAATAAGTGGAACCAGGGTAAAACAATATAGAGGAATCTCGGTGCAAAACTGAGACAATACCTGTAATCACAACATTTGAAGAAATGACATCTGGTCTAGAAGGGAGGACATAGAAACGGTCCTGGTCGCCCCTTGATCGGCCTTTCCCTATCAGGCGGCCCCTATCTGACTAAGATCCACCCCTAGCTGGCTGGGCAGGTGGTGAAGCAACCGGTGCTAAAGTCGCAAGATGACTCCTCTGCTGAGATGAATCTCCTGAAAGGAAGGAACAATACCTCTTAATATGACCCAAATCTCCATACTCAAAGAAACCTCGCCTTGCAAATGGCGGTAGGTACTGAAGGGAACCCCGAGCACCGGAATAACTACTAGAAGGTTCTGAAATAGATGAACCCTGAGCGGATGGTGCATGAGATTAACTCTGAGATGGTAGTGCACTGAATGATATCTGGCCCTGCTGATAATCGTGTGATCCATGACCGGATGATGCACCACGGTGTACTGGGCGAGCCGTCTGAGCATGCCTGAAAAGATGACCTCTACCGTGCTGGAACTGACCCCCAGAATGAGCACCACTAAATCCAACCTGTCCACGAGGCCTCTTAGACTCCCTCTCAACACGCTCCTGACTGCGAATCATCTCAATCTGCCGAGCAATGTCGACAACCTCATCAAAAGTAGCACCATACAATCTCTCTTTGGTCATAAGCAACCGTAGTTGATAAGTGAGGCCATCTATAAACCTCCTGATCCTATCCCTGTCTATGGGAACCAACTACATAGCATGACGGGCTAAGTCCAAGAATCACATCTCATACTGTGTCACATACATATCAACCTGACGAAGCGGCTTATAGTTTATATTTAAAGTCTCCAAAACAACATGTTTCTCTGGTTATTATGATGCATCCTCCTTCTAGTTTCCTTTTACTTATGTTTATGTTGTCCTACTTTCCACTAGTTTCGCATATTATGTTGTTTGGTTATGGGCATCTCCTCCCTTATAGCTTCAGAATACAATCCCTAGGATACTATAATTGCCTTGTATGTTACTTAGCATGTGTTTCTTAAACCTATGTGTAATTATGTCCTACCCTCTCCCAGTACTCCTTCGAATCTGATTATGTTTAGATCTTGGCATGAATTCTTGGTGACTAACCGTGTTTTTGACTGGTCAGATTCAATACTAGTCTGCAACACTCTAATACTTCTCTAACGCTAATCTGTTTCTATGTGTCCCCAATCCCCATTGTCCCTGAGTGAAATCTATGCTTGAATGTGCTGAACCTGTGCGAGTTGTTTGCTGCTTTCCAAAGATGTTTACATTATATTCAAGCTTTTTCATTACTGATCAAAACCTTTTCAGAAAACTTCTTTATTTATTAAATTAATCGAGTACTTTTTTGTGTCAAAACCTTATAAATCTATCTCCTGCACTTCACTTGATTCCTAGACCTTTAAGTTCTGCCCCTTCAGTGTGAGCACTGCTTTAGGACCTTGAGTTCCCTCTGAACTCTGACACACTGAGGCTGGTATTTCCACACTGCACATGTTTAATTCATGGTTACTAAGTCTGGGTGTGAGCATTGCCCGTGAGCCCTTGAGGTCCTTAGGGAACTTTGACACACCCGGACTGTGAAAACTTTATGAATACCATATGGCAATGAGGTTTAGAGGATTTGGACCTAATTGAAGGCTCCCTATAGAATAACTTCTTATTTTTTACTTCTGGTTGTGTAATTCATAATCCTTGGCCTGTAATAATTTGTAAATAATTCTGGGCCTGGACAGTGAAACAGGAGGGGCAACTATGCATGCCTAGCTATTACAAGGGTAGAAACCATGCTTATGTTTTTATTCCATATCTGTGCAATAGAGATCCTTTGTAGGTTCATGTGTACATGCATTCGATATCATGCTACTCCGGATTTATGTGTATTGCATTCAACATCTCATCTACACTTAGAAATCCTTCCTATAGGATAAATAATAACAATAAAATAAACTGCTATTATGTGATTCTGTCCATGTAAACATGTTCTGAAACTTCATTAGAAGTCTTGTCCTAGGATAAATAAACTGCAATCATGTCTCACCACACCTGCGCACTTAGAGATCATGTTTCTAGGTAAGTAGCATTAACAAGTTGTACTCTTGCTATTCATGAAACGATGCATAATGTTGTGATTTTATGTGCATTTAGAAATCATGTTTAGGTTATTATGCATCATGCTGCATTAGACATCATGCTATAGGATCGTACTCATTTAACTGCACTTAGTCTAAATACGTATATCTAAAATAGTCCTCTGTTCTAAACAACTGGTAATTAGTCCTTGCACATCTTCAACACCTAGAATTGCATGTTATTAGCTATAAACAACCTAGAGTCATTAACAAATCTTAATAATTGTTGCATGTTATCCTACACCTAGGCAAGCCTTAGGTAATCAACTTAAAAGAATAAAATTAGAACTGTCCTTTGTGATTAGTGTTCAACTGTCAGCATGCTTAAAACCAGTAGGAAACTCTGATTAAGACTTCCTATCTGAGTTATTCAATAAATCTGTCTTTGTTATTATCACTTAGACACCATGTGTAGGATCTGAATATGGGCCTTAATTGTGTATGAGACATGCTGTTTATGTGCACTGTTTGTGGAGGTCTTTGAGCCCTTTCCTATTTATGTGCTACCCCTTATCTGCAGTCCTACTTGTTTATTATATGTCGCCTTAGAATTTTCACCTTTAAAACCTGAGGGTCTGCCTAGCACCTCCTTTAGGATAGGAGTCCTAATTTCCTCCCGGACTGATAGGAAGGGATGAGTAACATCACGCAATAGAGGTCGATACCAACACTCGATTTAGTTGTTATCACGGGGTGGGAAAGGGTAGTATATGGATATGATGACCGGTGCGCTAATACCACGTGTAGCCCCTCTTCGAGGAGTGATTACCGGGTATTGCATTGATGTGATCCATATTATTATAAACCTAGGATACCTTTTATATGCTTAGATTGTAATCCTTTCGAAAGCTAATCTTCTTTACTGTTTTCAAACATCTGCATGCTTAAGACTTAAACCCCCTCTTATTTGAGCTTTTATTTGTTTGTTTGCTAAGCCGTAAAAATTCATAGAAACCATTTGGCCGGGAACCACGCTTGTGGATCTTGAAGGGTGCCTAACAGCTTCCCCTTAGGATAATTTCAAGACCTTACCCAATATGTGTTAGTAATGTAGTTGTAATTGAACCCCTTAGGTGCCCTAACGCATCGTTAAAATAGTTACGTGGCGACTCTTCAAAATATGCAAATCCCTTTCCTAAAAGGAACGAGTTGTCTCAACCCATGTCATAAACCTCTTTCAACCGGGCCCCGAAAGGAGCGCTCGGGGAAAAAAAGGGGGCGCGCAGTAGTCAAAACTGTCTTCAGCTTTTGAAAGCTCTCCTCACATTCCTCTGTCTACCTAAACGGAGCACCCCTCTGGGACAGCCTGTTCATAAGTGTTGCAATAGATGAGAAACCCTCTACAAATCGACGGTCATACCCCGCCAAACAAAGAAAACTCCTGATCTTCATAGTTGAGGACGGTCTAGGCCAACTCTGCACTACTTCAACCTTCTTCAGATCCACCTTGATCCCATCACTCGACACTACATGATCCAAGAATGCCACTGAGTCTAGCCAAAACTCACACTTTGAAAATTTTGCATATAACTTCTTTTCTCTCAAGGTCTGGAGCACAGTCCTCAGGTGCTACTCATGATCTTACCGAGTCCGGGAATACACCAGAATGTCTTCAATAAACACAATGACAAAAGAGTCAAGATAGGGCCGGAACACATTGCGCATCAAGTGTATTAATGATGTTGGGGCGTTGGTCAGCCCAAATGACATCACAAAGAACTCGTAGTAACGACACCGAGTCCTAAAACCAGTCTTCAGTATATCTGGCTCTCGAATCTTTAACTAATGATAGCCTGAATGTAAGTGAATCTTGGAAAATGCTCTGGCACACTGTAATAGATCAAATAGGTCATCAATACGAGGTAATGGATACTTCTTCTTCACTGTAACTTTGTTCAACTTAAAATAATCAATGCACATACGCTTTGACCCATCCTTCTTCTTCATAAACAAGACTGGAGCACCCCAAGGTGACACACTGGGCCGAATGAATCCCTTATCAAGCAACTCCTATAAATGCTCCTTCAACTCAGGAGGAGCATTAGATATAGAGGAATCGATATGGTGTTAGTGCAAGGCAACAAATCAATACCAAAGTGAATATCCATGTCAGGCGGCATGCCCGAAAGATCAGCTGGTAGTACATCTGGGAAATCCCTCACTACTAGAACTGACTCAATTGTAGGGGTATCAACACTAATATCTCTAACATAAGCTAGATATGCATCACACCCCTTCTCAACCATTCGCTGAGCCTTTAGAAGTGAAATAACTCTGTTGAAAGTATAATTTAGGGTACCTCTCCACTTTAATCGTGATAATCCTAGCATAGCCAGTGTCACGGTCTTGGCGTGACAATCAAGAATAGCATAATGGAGTGACAACCAGTCCATGCCTAAAATACTATCAAAATTTACCATACTGAGAAATAATAAATCGATTATGGTCTCAAAACCACCAAGAAAAAAAAACACAACCGAAACACAAGGTCAAATAAAATAGAATCTCCCACAGGTGTAGACACATAAACAGGAGAAACCAAAGAATCACGGATTACGCCCAAATACGAAGCAAAATAAGAGGACATATAGGAATAAGTGGAGTTTGGATAAAAAAAAACCACACATCTCTATGACAGATCGGAACAATACATGTAATAAAAGAGTCAGAAGCAACTGCCTCTGTACGAGTAGGAAGAGAATAATATATGGCATGGCCTCCCCCTCTAAAGCAACCTCTACCTGCCCGACCTCCACCTCGAGCTAGCTGAGCAGGTGGAGTAGTAGCTGGTGTTGTAATCATAGCTTGGGTACCTAGTGGAGCATGCAGTGCCTGAGTAGTCTGTGGACGTGCACACCTCCTATGTCTGGGACAATCCCTCACCATATGGAGAGTGTCACCACACTCAAAACAAGCTCTCGAAGGGTGTGGCTGTTGTAGATGGCTCAAGCCAGGTCAGCTAGACTGACCGCTGAAAGCACCTTGTGCAGGAGGCACACTATAAATTTGCGTTGCATAATAAGTCTCCTGGGTCCAAGGAGGGACCGGAATACCACTGGCGGCTGGAATTGATGAATGAACGAGGCGACTCACATAGCCCCTACCATGACGAGATGCATCTGGGGCATAGGTACCACTATAACTTCCAAACTCTCGAGACCTCTTGGCTTTCGTCTCCTCTCTCTCTCGAGCAAGCACACCCTCCAATATCCTAGCTTCCACAACTTGCTGGTAAGAAATATCCATCTCTAACGACCGAGACATGCTAATCCCGATACTGTGGTTGAGCCCCTCGATAAACCGACGGACCCTCTCTCGAACTATAACAACCAAGGCTGGTGCATGCCTAGCTAAATCATTGAAGCGAACCGCTTACTCCGACACAGTCATATAACCCAGGCGTAATTGCTCAAACTCCGCATGCCATGCGTCTTTGAGACTCTGGGAACATACTCCTTCAAGAACATATCTGACAACTGAGTCCAAGTAAGTGAAGCTGCCTCAGCCGTACTACCCAACTCATAAGCACGCCACAACTGATTGGTTGCTCCTCTAGGATGGAACGTAGTGAAAGATACCCCACTCGACTCCGCTACACCCATAGTACAAAAGATACGGTGACACTTCTCAAGATAACCCTAGGCATCCTCTGACGCCAAGCCACTAAAAGTAGGAGGGTGGTACTTCTTCTACCTCTCAAGTCTGAGCTGTTCCACCTCAGAAACTACTTCCCTAACTCGGTATGAACTGGAGCTACTAGCTGCATCGGTATGATCCCTAGAACTTGGTCGACCGGAATCAATGCTCTAGGGTGCGGACGACGGGAGTCTGTGTTCCTCCCCTATCTTGAGATGTGGCTGGAGAAAGTGGGATCAATCCAGCCTGAGCCAAGGTGATGAACATGCTCAGAAATTGGGCTAGAGTCTCCAGGAGGGCTGGTGCAGCAACAGGTGCCACAGGTTCCTGCCCTCCAGCTAGAGCTACTGAGGCTCCTCTGTAGCAGCTCGTGCGGGTGCTCCGGCTGCACTATGTGGACTTCCTCGGCCTCTACCCCGACCCCACCCTCTCACGACTCTAGCAGGGGGGCGTGTGCCTGGTCATCTGATCCAGCTGTATGTGTCCTTACCATCTATGAGAGAATAGAAAATAGAAGTTTAGAATTCCGAAGTCAACATTTTCACACGACAAAGAATCAAAGAAGTGAAATTTTCCTAACAGCTCCATAGCCTCCCGAAGATAAGTACACACATCTCCGTACTGATCCGCGAGATTCTACTAAACCTGCTTGTGACACATAACACCTATGAACCTAGAGCTCTGATACCAATTTGTCACGACCCAATTCTCCCTCCATAAGACGCCGTGACGGCACCTAGCCTCTACGATTAGGTAAGGCTAACAATTTCAGAATAACATAAATAAAATCTCTATTTAACTACTAAACTTAAACAGATAACTATATACTGATAAAATGCCATTCGGCATGTACAAGTAAACCAGCACTCGAGTATAAACAATAGTCCCAAAACCCGGTAGTCACGAGTCACAAGCTCTATGAATTTGTATAAATATTTCTATACATTAGTATCTAAAAGAAATAAAGGAGGAAACAACATGAAGGATAGTGGGGGACTCCGAGCTCTACGGACATTGGCAGATATAACTTGAAGTCTCCAAAGAAGTAGAAAGTACGCAAATAATAGTTAGGCTGGTAGGAGGAACCTGGATCTACACACAAAACATGTACAGAAAAGTAGTATGAGTACACTACAACGGTACCCAGTAAGTGACAAGCCTAACCTCGGTAGAGTAGTGACGATGTCAAGTACGGGCCTTAATAGGGTATAATAACTAGACGGAAGATATAACAACATGATGAAATACTAAGAATTTAACAAAAAAAAATTCACAGAGAAATAACGACACCACACATGGAAGTGAACAACAGGGGCACTCTCGAGATACCCTCTTTGTAACGACTCGACTGGTCATTCTGAGAGTTTAAGCCGTTCAGTTTTATAAGGTCATAACCAGCTTCACATTATGTATATTGACCTGTGTGCGTGGTTAGATTCAGTTAACAGATAATCCGGAGTCGAATTGGAAAGAAAATTCTCATTTCGGGAGCCTTAACTTGGAAGAATCAACTAAGATTGGAATTTTGACTAAACAACCTCCAAATCAAGATTTTAAGGTTCCACCAGGCTTGAATGATGATTTCAGACTTGGGCGTATGTTCGGACCGGTATTTGGATAACCTGGGAGCGTTCCGGCGTATATTATGGAAGATAGCATTATAGAAGAATTTCATAAATCTGGGTTGAAAGGTATTTCAGTGATATAGATGTCCATTTGGGATTTCGAGCCTGGGAATAGATCCGTATGGTAGTTCTGGAGTTGGGAACGCGATCGGAAGTGAATTCGGATGTCCGTAGGTTATTTTGAAGTCATTTGGCTAAAGATAGAAATTTGAAGGTTTTTGAGGAATCCGACCGGAAGTGGAAACTTTAATAGCAGGGTCGGAATGCAATTCCAGAAGTTGGAATAAGTTCGTAGTGTGATTTTTGATGTGTGTGCAAAATTTCAGGTCATTCGGACGTGGTTTGGTAAGTTTCGGCATCGTTGGCGAATTTTGGAAGTTTAGAAGTTCTTAGGCTTGAATTCGAGGTTGATTCGGTGTTTTGGTATTATTTTGGGTTTTCTAAAGGTTTGACTAAGATCGGGTAGTGATATATGACTTTTGGGAATTGTTGGTTAAGGTCCCGAGGGGCTCTGGTGGGTTTCAGATAGATATGGGTTGGGTTGCGTTGCGCTCGTTTTTTGAAGTTCTGGCGTCGTTTCTTCAAGAATAATTGGTACCAAATTAAGAAAATGAGTTCCAATTTCTATTTTGATTGAAGCATTATATCTGTATCTTAATTACGGAGCTATATCAAAAAGAATCATCGCATTTGGACATCGTATGAGGAAGTTATGCTCATTTTAGTGTCTGAGAATAGAGCTGGTGCTGGTGTTTCGCAGGTGCGAGTTTGGGTCCGCACCCGCGGAGCCACAGGTGCGAAAAATAGTCCGCAGGTGCGGAAATTACAGCTGGAAATGCGCAGGTGCGGGTATTTTGGTCGCGGGTGCGAAATCCCTGAGTATAGAAAAAATCAGATCGCGTCATTTTAGTATTTTGAGCATATCTTGAGTTCTAGAGCTCCGATTGAGGTAATTTTTGCGGCGTTATCCTCGTATTTTCATCAGGGTCAGTATATAAGTATTATTTTTGCATTTTAATATGATTACAGAAGTTCATTTTTGAATTAATCCATGTTTTGATTGGGGAAAATTGAGGGTTTTGAAAGAAAACTTCACAAATGAAAAATCATGATTTGACGGACCAAATGACATCGGAATTTGATAAATTTGTATGTGTTAACTCGTATCGGAATGGGCAATCGGATTTTGTAAAAATTTGTCGGGTTGTGAGGTGCGATCCTGGGGGTTGACTTTTGGGTCGATTTTTATAAATTAGTAAAGATTTAAACTTTATTATTCGGAATAGTTCCTTATACATTTTATGTGTGTTTCGAAGTTGTTTTGGTTGATTTTGAGCCGTTCGGAGGTCTTCCCGCCGGAGAAGTCCATTTTTGATTACCCGGTTGTCGTGTTTGAGGTAAGTATCTTGCCTAACCTTGTGTGAGGGAACTACCCCTTAGGATTTGAGTCTTCTATGCTGATTGTAACCCGTGTACGCGAGGTGACGAGTGCGTACTGAGACTTATTTGCAATTAGGTTGGCCTTTTAGGATTCTTAGGTCTCTATATCTCCGGCGTATGAAGTGGTAACTGTTATGGTTGAGTTTCTGATTACTAGCTTCATCTTCCTTTGTTTGAATTAGATTTTCTTGACTTCAATTCCTCCTTGTTGATTATCTGATCTTAATTTGACTTAGCTGAATATTTTCCCTCTTCTCCCACTATGCTAAAATTTCTTCACAAACTGCCTAATTGATCAGAATTAGTATCATCTAGTCGTATAATTGTTTAACAGGAATTAGAATATCTATAGTTTGGTGTCAAGCATGCCCGTGAGTCGTACATTATGATTTACATGAATTACCTTAAGTTTTACTTAGGTATAGTTGACCATCACCCATATTGGCGGTGTTTCCTTGGTGCCTCTTACTATGGAATATTTTCTTAAGCTGACTTTATTCCGTGAAACAAACTGTTAGGCGAGATTGGTTATAGCTGCCTCCCTTGCCAGGATGATTGGTTCTCTATTTATTGACTAGAGTATTGTGAATCGTTGCTACATTTTTTAGGTTTTCTCCTCGTTACATTTTTTCATTGATACTTGGTTTCTCCTTAAGTGATTTCTGCTTATGAGTGAGTTTTGCCATTATTTTGATTGAAGTTCTCGTGTTGAACTTAACGTCGCACCTTGCATATTGCCTTCCTATTTGCTGTGGTGCTCGTTGTGGCTTGTGCAATGTTGTTGTTGTGTTCTGGTTGTTTTCTCTCTGTGTACTACATTGCATTGCATATTTACATTGGGACTGCGGGTTGAGACCTGAGACTTTCCCTGCATTGCATTGCATATTTACATTGGGATTACAGGCTGAGACCTGAGACTTTCCCTGCATTGCATTGCATATTTACATTGGGACTGCGTGCTGAGACCTGAGACTTTCCCTGCATTGCATATTTACATTGGGACTGGGGGCCGAGACCTGAGACTTTCCCCTGCATTGCATTGCATATTTAAATTGGGATTACGGACAGAGTTCCGGTGGTTTATCATTGAGGAAATATGGATTTAAAAGTTATGTCCGAAGGACTTCTATTTTGAAAGTATATTTGAACAAAAGATATTTGAGAAAGCAGTACTCGGAAAAGTATATTTTAACAAATGATATTTGAAGGAGTAGTTCTTGGGAAAAATATATTTTATACAACGTATTTTATGGGAACTATGTTCTAATGTTTTCTTTCTATAAAGATATATACATATACATTTTGAAAAAAAACATGTTTCAAAGAATATTTCCTATAACTTGAATAAATTATATTTTCAAAAGTTTTCGATATAAACTCACGGTTTAAAGGTTTTTACTCGAAGATTCGACCAGTTTTTATTAAGATTATTTTCTAAAGCTTGATGTGAGTAAGCTGATGCAGTGCTGAACTTTGAGTGTTTTATGGTATGGTGATTTTCGATTTTGGCTTGCGTATTGTCCTTACTTCTTGCGTATTTCAGTTATGTTGTTCCGTTGTTTTAATTGCTGCACTTCCTTCCGCTTTATATTTTCCTGTCGTTAATTACGTTCGAATGTTTTAGACAAATATTTTGTTTCGATCATTACTACTTATGCCTTTTGCTTATTAGACCAGAGGTTAGTCTTGATACTTACTAGGCACCGCTGTGGTGTGCTCATACTACTCTTCTGTGCATTTTTGTTTTGCACAGATCCAGGTATTTACCATTTCTAGCTGTGTGGATCTTTGCTGAGGAGACTCAAGGTAAAACTTTTGTTGCATTCGCAGGCTTCAGAGTCACCTTCCTATTTATTTCACTGTATTTTTCATTTTTGACAGTTGTATTTAGATTGGTAGAAAGAATTCATAGAGCTTATGACTTGTATTTACTGGGTTTTGGGAAAATGTAAACTCTGTCAAGATTTCCATATTGAGACTGCTATGTTTTATTTTATTATTGTTGATGCTCAGTAAAATATTAGGCTTACCTAGTCCCTAAGACTAGGTTCCATCACGGTACCCAACGGAGGGAAATTTGGGCCATGACACTCTTGTAGTCCCATAAGTAAATATATAAGCGGGATGTCCCGAGGTACCGCCTCATAGTCCTAAAAGTAAATATGCAAGGGGATCTCCCGAGGTACCGCCTCGTAGTCCCAAACGTAGATATGCAAAGGGATCTCATGAGGTACCACCTCGTCGTCCCAAAAGTAAACACCGCTCGAAATTAATAGTAACAACTATTAACATTAGGCAATCCTACAGTCTAAGACTAAATATGAGTCAAAGAAAATAAGGATAAATCAACTAAGATGCTGCTCAGATTACAAATAAGGATTTGAGACACGTAGACATGCGATATTAAGCTTACAAGGATAACTGCACATGCTGGGATAACTCAATAAAGACATAACAGGTTACAACTCAATGTAAAACCTGATTTTTACAACAATTAGCCTGTGTACGCACTCGTCACCTCGCGTACCCGAAACTCACATATCATAGAAATGTCGCAACAATACCAAATCCTAAAGGGATTTCCCTCACACAAGGTTAGGTAAGCCACTTACCTCGAGCCAAGCTCAATCAACCAACAAGAACGCCTTTTCCTCGACTTTCCGACTCCGAATTGTCCAAATCTAGAAAACAACAATTATATACTATAAATACAACTATAATAAACTAATCTAATTAATGAAATCAAGATTTTACAAGGAATTTTGAAAATTATCCCAAAAAGTTGACTCGGTCCCACGTCTCGAAATCACATAAAATCACAAAATATGAATACTCATTCAACCAAGAGTTCACTCGTACAAATATTACTCAAATCCGATACCAAAATCTCAATCAAAACCCAAAAGTTTGGTTGAAGTACTTCTTCCACTTTTTCCCAAATTTCTCAACTCAAATCTTAAATTAGAAGGTGAAATTATTGATAGAGTAGTGAAATAAAGCAAAAAAACAAGTGAAGAATCATTATCCAATCGATGTCTCTAAAAATCTCTCAAAATCTCGTCAAAATCCAATGTCTCTATCTCAAGTTTTGATAATAATGGCAAAACCCTCGTTTTTGAAATGTTTATAACTGCCCAGTGATTCCTTCTTCGCCAACACGGAACCATCTGCGCATTCGCGAAGCATAAAAAATGCTTCAGTCCAAAAGCCTCATTCACGAACGCGATGGCCCGATCAGGAACATTGAGCTTACACAACCTTACCCTACACGAACACGGGACCCTCATCGCGAACGCATAGGCTAATTTCCTGGGGATTCATTAGACACGTTTTCACTATGCGAATGTGAAGTCCCTATCGCGAACGCATAGACCTAGCACCTCACATCATCGCGAACGCCGGACCTACATCGCGAATGCGAAGAACAAAGCTCTGCCGGCTTCCAGATGCCTTACATGAATGCGAGGCCTCTCTCGCAAACGCGGTGAAGGAAACCAGCAACAGAACATCAGATTTTTCTGCAATTCCAATAAGTGCAAAACTAGTCCGTTAACGACCCGGAATACACCTGAGGCTTCCAGGATCTTGAGCAAACATACCAACAAGTCCTAAAATATCATACGAACTTAGTCGAGCCCTCAAATCACACCAATTAACAACAAAAACACAAATCGCACTCCAATTCAAGCTTAATGAACTTCAAAACTTCAAACTTCTACAACGGATGCCGAAACCTATAAAATCACGTCTAATTGACCCCAAATTTTTTACACAGGTCATAGTTGACATTATGGACCTACTCCAACTTTGGGAATCGAAAACTGACCCTGATATCAAAAAGTCCACTTTTGGTCAAACTTTCCAAAAATTCAACTTTCGCCATTTGAAGCCTAATTTAGCTACAGACCTCCAATTCATAATCCGAACACGCTCCTAAGTCCAATATACCCAACAGAGCTAAAGAAACCAATGAAACGCCATTTTGGAGTCGTCTTCACACAATTTCAATTACGGTCAAAATCCTAGAACTTAAGCTTTTATTTTAGGGACTAAGTGTCCCATTTCACTCCAAAATCAAAAACAAACCCTCCCAGCAAATCACATAAACATAAAATGATATGGGGAAAGCGAAAAATTGGGGATCATAGCTAATACTCTAAAAATGACCGGCCAGGTCGTTACAAAAGAAAATGATATGAATAACTATTTATTCTAAAATGAAAAATACTAGAAGAACAAATAATTAATAAAAATATATTTTATTATTATCTAAATAGAAGTACTTCTTACAACATCAACTTATATAGACCTAAAGTTACACAATTTATTACATTCACTATTTTATTACTGAAAAACAAAGTAATATGGACATACCATATCATTTATTGACAACCAATATATTCTCACTTTTGAGACTTATCAACATATAGAACAATTAAATAAGAACTTGCTTAACAATTTTGAATCCACTTGAATTTTAAGCATACCATTAATGTCAGTTTGCGTTGGACACAGTGAGCTATCCAGATCATTATTTGTAAGTAAGAATATTCGATAAAACTCTTCAACTTTATGGATCTTAATTTTATTTAACAATCCATTTTGTAAGAATCAATATTTTTCCAGTAAAATAATCTTTTAATTTACTGTCACAACCCAAAATCCATTAAAAGTCGTGATGGCGCCTAATACTGTTGTCAAGCAAGTCAACAATTAAATAATTAACTTCATTACCCATTTTAGTACCTTTGAAATTATAATTTGCTTCGATTAAAATATAAGAGATGAAATTTACAAAGTGAATGGTAATATTTTACAACTTTAATACAGAACAACTCAAAAAGCATCCCCAAAGCCAGGTGACACGAGTGCATGAGCATCAACTAGGAAGTAAAATAAAATATAGCATTTATCCGAAATACAAATAGTATAGGAAAAATAAAAATTAGTTTGGAGGAGACTTTGTTGGCCGCAGATTGTAACCTGAAAGACAGCTCGCGGCAAGTCCCCGCATCATCCATGCCTCCGTGCCCAAAGGACCACCAGACATAAAAGTACCTACACAAAAAAAAAGTGCAACAAGTGTAGTATGAGTACGTAAATTTACGTGTACCCAATAAATATCTAGTCTAACTTCGGAGGAGTAGTGACGAGGGGTCGACATCGACACTCATTAGTGGTCCAATAATATCATGTACCGTAAGGAGCATCCACTCGTATTTTCTTATACTTTACCAAAAGCGAGGTATTATTGTCGTCCTTGAAGTATTCTTTTCCTATTTAAAAGCTTGATAAGATTTGTTTGCAAGTTTTTTAATTCAAAGGAAAGAATTGAGTTTATTTGGTTTAAGAAAATAAATAGACAGAAGATATATAAATTATTTTTGTTTTTATTCTTAAATGTATTAATAGAAAAAAATCATGAAACGTGGACCATCAATAAGGTGAAATGTGGCATTAAGTTAAATAATTCAAGAAGGCATGGGAGAAAAACTCTCAGGATTTCTCTAGGAAAGGAGCCGGCTCTAACAGCTGAAAAGAAAAAAGAAATATGGGCGGAATGTATAAAGAACATCAAAGAAGGAAGGTGCATGAATCTATCTTAAATAAGGAAATAATCGTGGTTACGGGAAATCGTCAAGTGATAAACGCTTCCATTACAATTATATATAGAAACGGGTAATCAAGGCAATTAATGCCATTAATAAGCCCAAATAAAGTATAAAAACCCATATAATTGTATACTCCTATATAAGGACTTAGTCCTCATTTGTAATGGAATCCAATTATTATTGAAAATATATGCAATCATTTTTTAATTTATTCATAAGGTTCTAAGAGTTATTATCATTTTTTCTTTCCTTCTCAGTTATGCCCATTATTCCTTTTATTCTTCAAATTATTGGAAAAGTGAATTAAAACTTGGTTATCGGTAACCCGATTTCTTCTTAATATTGACTTTGACCGATATATTTTTGAATTAAAAAAATTGATTCCGTTGCCGGAAATCTAGTAATCTGTTCACATTCCAAATTTCATTTTTAACTATCAAATATGTCAACCGCTAACGAGAACAACCACCTGAGCGAACAAGGTGGAACTCCAGCACACCACACACCCACGGGATCCCCTCGCCAATCTCGTGAAAGTTCACATGAAAGGTATTCGTTGCTCACTGGCGGTCAACGTGGAGGCGACCAAACTGTGAAGCAGGATGTTCTAAATAAATTGATTGTATAACACGTGAACGATGCATTATAGGATTTTGTCAGAGGATTTCCCAACACATCGCAAACTCCTCCACCAGTTAATACAACAACTTTGTAGAACCTACATTCCGGGCTCGATACCTACGGAAGTGGAGAAATTCCCAATGAATCTTGCGAAGGAGGGTCAGGTACACCAAATAATTCTACTTTACAAAGTTTAATGCTAACTTTGCAGAAATACTTGAAGGAGAAAAACGAAAAAATATGTGGTGTGCCTCTCATGATCAAAGGTGTGGATATTGACATGTATTCACAACAACTATGGAGCCAAGTGCAACACCTTTGCCAATTCTCAAAAAGTTTAAAATAGCTGATATTCCCAAATATGATGGAACGTTTGACCCCCGGTATCATGAAACCGCTTTTGCTAATGGAGTGAAAGGCAATGATTAAACCAAGTAGGAGATCGAATCAGGTTTGGTTAAAAAGTTTGGCAAAACTCTCACAAAAAGAGCGTTAACATGGTATTTTCTCTTACCTAAAAATTCAATTGATTCTTTTGCTGAGCTTGCAAATTTATTTATAAAAGCGCAATCAGGGGCTCAAAAAATTGAAAAATGATGTGTAAAGTTCTGTATTTTTAGTGACGACTTGAAAAGCTTACTTCCATATTAATTAGATGGTAAATATGAGAAAAATATAGTTTTTATGTAACGACCCGGCCGGTCGTTTTGAGAGTAATAGCCCCGATCCCCTATTTACTTCTTTTCCCGCGTCATTTTCCACTTGCGTGTCTTCCAGAGAGGTGTTGGTTATGGTTTCGGAGTGGTTTGGGACACTTAGTCCCTAAAAGGAAGCTTAAGTCTTAGGATTTTGACTATAGTCGCAACTGTGTAAAGAGGACTCGGGAATGGAGTTTGGTTGGTTCCCTTAACTCCATTGTGTTATTTTGGACTTAGGGGAGAGTCCGGATTGTGTTTTGGAGGTCTGTAGCTCATTTAGATTTGAAATGGCGAAAGTCAAATTTTTGGAGATTTTGACCGGTAGTGGATTTTTTTGGTATCTGGGTCGGATTCTGATTACTGAAGTTGCAGCAGGTCCGTAGGGTCGATTATGACTTGTGTGAAAAATTTCGGGTCAATTGGACGTGGTTTGATAGGTTTCGACATCGGTTGTGGAAATTGGATGTTTCAAGTTCATTAAATTTGAATCAAAGGGTGATTCCTGTTTTTGGCATCGTTGGATGTGATTCGAGGGCTCGACTAAGTTTTTATGGTGTTTTAGGACTGGTCGGTATGTTTGGTTGAGGTCTCGAGGGCCTCAGGGGTGTTTCAGATGCTTTAGAGATGAAATTTTGGACTTAGGCACTTGCTGAGAATTTTTGGTTTCTGGTGTTTCACACCTGCGGAGGGGAGACCTCAGTGCATACTCGCATGTGCGGAGGGTATCTTGAAGATGCGGCCCTGGGCTGGGTAGCCAGTGGTCGCATGTGCGACAATGGGACTGCAGAAGTGGAGCCGCTCCAGCAGAGGAGTTATCGTAGAAGCGAAGTCTGGCCTGGGGGAGGTGATCGCAGAAGTGGACATGGGTCCGCAGGTGCGCACATGCAGGTGCGCACATGCAGGTGCGACCCTATGATCGCAGAAGCAGACTCTGAGTTATTTAGTGGAATCCGCACCTTCGAGGGGAATTCGGCAGGTGCGATGGCATGTCCGCAGATGCAGAAGAACTGGGCAGAAAAGAGAATTTTTAGGGTTTGATTCCCATTTCGAGTTTCGGACTTTGAGAGCTCGGTGTGAGGCGATTATTCGAGGGTTATTTGAGAAGATTTTTGGGGTAAGTGATTCTAACTCGGATTGGGCTATATTTCATGAATCTATTTCTATTTTGATCTTCTAATTAGGGATTTGAGTTGGAAATTTGGGGGAAAATGGTAGAAACTTCATATACTAAAATTTCGAGTTTTGGATGGCAATTTGAGGTCGGATTCGAGTAATTCTTGTATGGTTAGACTCATGAGTGATTGGGTATTCATATTTTGGTACTTTTACCCGATTCCGATAATATGTCCCGGGGAGGCTTTTTGAGACGATTTCCTAATTTCTCACTTTATCTTAGATTTCATTGACTAGATTAGTTTCTTATAGCTATATTTATGGAATGTAATTGATTTTTTCTTGATTAGGGCCATTCGAATTCGGATATTCGTGGGAAGGAAAAGGGAAGAGCATTGCTACCGATTGATTTAGCTTGGTTCGAGGTAAGTGAATTGCCTAACCTTGTGTGGGGGAAATTCCCTTAGGATTTGGTACTGAAATTGATATGTGAGCGCCATGTATGAGGTGACGAGTGTGTACACGGGCTATTTGTTGCAAATACCTGATTTTACTAATGTAATTACATGTTTTCACCTTAATTGAGTATACCAGCATGTGTAGTTACCATGGTAGCTTGGCATCGTATGTCTACGTGCCTTAATTGCTTAACTAAACTATTTGCAGCATGCTTAGTGATTCTTGCTTCCTTTTCTTGACTTGAACTTAGCCTAAATTGTAGATTCTCTTGCTGTAGCTGTTATATTCAATTGTTTGAGCCGTGTATTTACTTTGGGACTACGGGACGGTATCCCGGGAGATCCCCATGCCTGTTTACTTTGAGACTATCAAGAGGTCCCTCGGGAGTTCTCCCTGCACATTTACTTTTGAGACTACAAGGCGGTACCTCAGGAGTTCTCCCTGCACATTTATTTTGGGACTACGAGACAGTATCTCCGGAGATCCCTTTATGTTTATTTTCGTGTGTTGAACTGTTATTTGTTGTATTTCCTCTTGCTTAGTTCCAGTCTATTATTATACTGTGTATTTTCTGCTGCATTTAATATTTACCAGTGGGCCTGACCTGACCTCGTCACTACTCGACCGAGGTTAGACTAGACACTTACTGTGTACCATTGTGTTGTACTCATGCTACTCTTTTGCACTTGTTTTTGTGTGCAGATCCATGTACATCTTTCCAGCCTCATTATTTGTTGTACACCGCTGTTGCTACGGAGACTTCGAGGTACATCTGCCGCATCCGGAGACCTAGGAGTCCCCTTCTTTTCCTTTTTGTGTAGTTCTGCTTCTACTACTTCCAGAATACTGATGTATAGAACTTATAGTAATTTCTTAGAAGCTTGTGACTTATGATGTTCAGGGTCTTGGGAAAGTTCTTCATGTATTTTATTGAAAGTTGTTATTTTATATGCTGGGCGGCATTTCTATAACTATTTCATTTCTGTTAATATTAACGGTTTAGAGTTATGCTTCATTTCGTTGTTTTTCCGCAAATGTTAGGTTTACCTAGTCGTAGGAACTAGGTGCGGTCACGACCTCTCACCGAGGGAAGATTGGATCATGACATTTCCTGTTCTAAGTTGTTTTTAATGTCATAATTAAGAAATATGAAGGTTGAGAAATAAATTAGCTATAAAAAATATAAAGTTACTGGGCCAAGCCCAGAAAACCTTATCTATATACGTATAGTTTCAAGGTTTATAGGAAGGGATAAAAGCTGAAACTTTGGTCAAATTTAGCCACCACCTTATGCTTTAATAAAGCTTAGAATGATGCAAAAAACTACTTGAAGCTATTAACGTGTAACTGGGAGGAAATCTAGGCCCTTTTTCTTTAGCCGTCTTAGAATAGGCATCACGGAGATGACGATAAGCCTAAAATTTTCAGCAACTCGTCATCGTCATTCAAAGTAACCCATAAATTATCGTTGCTATTATTCTACTAGTTATGTTATGGATAGGGTTTTGAGATTTGGATTCTAAAGATAATTTCAACCATTGGTTTTTATATATTGTTGATATTATAAATATCAGTGAATGCATCAATTAAGAGGTTCATTAAAAAACTCATGATTAATCATTGTTGGCCAATGAAAAAGAATTGAAACATCAAAAGCTTACTTTTTATAGCAAATTGATAGCCACATGAAAAGAAAATTTTGGAGTTAAAGGGAAGCAAAGAAATCATGAGCTCTCATCGACCACCATTCGAGATAAAAAATGGGAGTCAAGTAACAACTTTAACGCCAAGATTGAGGTGTTGAGGCTTACTCTGCAAGTAGAGAATTCATTTTAGAACCCAGGTGCTCCATATGATCGATAAAATCTTAGTCATGTCTTCCTGTATTTCAGTTCTCATTTCACTCCATTCTTTTTTAGTACGAATTTACATGTGATATAATTACATGCTTACGTGTCTTACCACTTGTTATGTGGCTTTGTTTATGATTTTTACATTTAGTTCAGTATTCAATTTTAGCATTCATTCATACATTAATGTGATCACATTCAGAATGATAGCTAGCCGACCTCCCCTTGCGTGTGTGCCACTAGGGTCAGGGTTAGATACCCCACCCTCGTAGCGGCTATTGTTTGTTAGGGATATAGGCCGACGCTCTGCCGTGCATGTTGTCAGATCTCACGGATGCAGGGCCATTGTGTGTAAATATTTCTCCGAAAATTGATTCTTCAAAAAATAGCTCAATTTTCAACTTTTGTTTCAGTTACCAATTATGGACTCAATTTTCAGTTTTAGTTATTAGTTTACAATTTAGAGATAGACTTTGTAGACTTTGCTGGTGAGCCCATTGATTCTTTCCAGCGGTAGCCAATTTTCTTCCGTTTATGTAACTTTATTTTGCATGTTATATTTTCCCGGGGAATGCCCCATAGTTTATATATTTCAATATCTTTAGAGGCTCATGACTTTTTCCAGTGGGTTATGGCTCATAGTAATGTAACTCGGTAGTCAGACAATTGATTTAATTTAATTTTATTCAATTTTATTGAACTTAATAGTATTATGATATTTACATTCAGCATAGACAAGGTAAGGATTCGCTCGACGGTCAGTTAGAGTTGGGTGCCAATTACGTCCCACCCCAGTTTGGGGACGTAGCAGAATGAAAGACATCTTCAAGGTTAAACAAGGGAGTAAATAATTGCTCAGGGAATTCGTAGATATATTCCAACGAGAGAGGATGATATTACCGCGATTACCTGATAACTGCGCGGCTATGTCATTCACGAGCAACTTGAATGAGAAAAGTTTAGAAACAACAAAGTTTGCAAGAATTTCCTGCAACAACTTGGAACGAAGTGTACAATAGATACAACACGAAGCTGCGGATAGAAGAAAATACGGTTGCACTACCAAAGGATGAAGAAAGACCAGGTTAGAGAAGCTCAGAATCAGAGAGAAGGTCCGATAAAAATAGATACGAGCCATACATGGGACGAGCGGGACGCGACTCTTGATCTAAACAAGACAATGCATGATTTAATTCAAGATCAAGACAAATAGACGCGAGCTCTTCATCCAGGTTCAAAAAGGAGCGGGATGCCTGAAGCAATGATTTCGGTACACAGGTAATAATAGGGGATTATAGCTTTAACATTAGCACCTCCGAACTGGTGGTTGTTTTAAGAGGTATGGGAGATAAAATGCGATGGCCGAAAGAAAGTAGATCTGATCGAAACAAAAGAAACCCAGATTTCTGGTGCGAGTTTTATAATGATCACAGCCAGAGAACAACAGATTGCAGGCATTTTACAAAGAGAGGTCAAACATTTATTGAAGCAAGGCTATCTTACTAATATGTTGAGTGAGAAAGGGAGACAATCATACATGCGTGAAGAACATACAAGATCCCCCAAAACCTCCATCACCAAAGAGAACAGTCTATGTCATAATCGGAGGAGATGAGGTCAATGGAGTAACATACATGTCACGACCCGGAATTCCCATCTTCGGGATCGTGATGGAGGCTAACATTTTAATTGCTAGGCAAGCCAACATTAGAACAATTTATCCATTTTCAACAGTTCAAATTAAATGATAAGAGAGAAACTTAAATAGTTGTAATAATCCAAAGCGAAAATGCAGACTCCATAAAGACTGAAATATTTAATACAACCCTGGATCCAGTACCACAAGTGCATGAGCTACTAGAATAGTACAACTAAGGGTCTAAATAAAACATAAATCTATCTGAGGAAATAATACACAACTAATAAAAGGAAATGGGACTCTCCGAGTTGTGGACGCTGAGCAGTTGTACCTCAAGTATCCTTAAAGCTAGTCAACCCGAGCATGCTAGTAACCGTTGTTGGGACCGACTCCAAAATCTGCACAAGAATCAATATCACAATTCACCCGTATTTCGCCGTATGAATCCACCCTTATTTCCTTTGTTTCGGAATGCAACCCGATCCCACGATATCAGTACTAATTAACCCTTATTTCCTCATATCAATCCACCTTTATGTCACATGTTGCGGCGTGCAACACGATCCCAACATATCAGTATCAAATATTTAATGAATACAATCATCAATAACCCAAATCACACAAACTTCTACGATTGATGAATATGAAGCGGAATCGGAAAGGAAACCTTGTACCAACTTGTGAATTCACATATGTAATATTGCACGGCAAGACACGTCCAATAAATGATAATTAAAAGGTGCAAGTAAGTCAAAAATGGAAAATAACAGCGAGTCATGAAGGCATGGAAAGATCAAACATTTTTAACACGAGGAACAATGAATAACAAGTAGCAAATAAAGGATAGAAGGCATTTAAAGCACAAAACAGTTAAGGCATGGAAGGAAGTAATTAAGGAAAAGCACAAAATCAGGGAAACAATTAGTTCATCAATGTATAAGCACTCGTCACCTTGCATATACGCCGCAACACATGAAATTCGCATAGCACATAGTCTAAGAGTTCCTAATTCTCTCAAATCATTACCGGGGCCTTTTCCCTAGAATCCGCCTCCAAACCACTCATACCTAACCACAATTGAATCAATAATGTCAAATATTGCTAAAGGAATCAATTACAATGCATAAATTTAGGATTTCCATATTTTTCCCCAAAAAAAGAAAACCTGACCCCGACCCCGCTTGGTCAAAACTCAAGGTTCGGACCAAAACTCATTTACCCATTCACCCCAAGCCCGACAATGTTATTAGTTTCGAATCTGACCTCAAATCGAGGTCTACTCCCTAATTTGCAAAAACACAAATTCTTCCTAATTCCCTAGTTTTCCACCATGGAAGAACAAAGATTAGGGATAGAAGTTAATGGGTGATGTTAGAAATGGAAGAAAATTAGTTAAAGTGTACAAAGCTATGAATTGATTTTGAGTTTTCTCTTCAAAATCGCCTCTAGGCCGAGCTCTAATGGAAGATTTATGAAAAATGGAAGAAATCCCATTTTGGGACTGTTTTAAATCACTGGCATCAGGTGTTCATCGCGTTCGCATGAATCCTGACACGTTCGCAAAGAGTAAAGCCTCACTGGCTTATACAATCATGAGAGATTACACGTGTTCGTTAAGGTTTAGCCCTCCTAACTTTCGCGTTCGCGAGGCTGGGCTCGTGTTCGCATAATGTAACCTCAAATCTGCAGCCTAGCCTATCTAACGCTTAACGTTCGCATGTGACGGGACACGTTCGCTTAGAGCAGACCCCCAATGCTCCACGCTCACGAACATGGAGTAGCGTTTGCATAGAACAAAATCCCCCCGAGCAAAGATCCCCTTCGCGATCGCGAGAATGGCTTCGCGATCGCGAAGCACAACACACCAGATGACATCAAAAGTTAAGAAAACCAGATTTTCCTAAGTTACTACCATTTGTAGCCTATCTGAAACTCACCCGAGCTCTCTAGGCTCCAAACTAACAATGTATACAAGTTCAAAAATATATACGAACTCGCTCGTGTGATTAAAAAATTAAAATAACACCTAGAGCTACGAATCAGACACTAAATCAAAAGAAAATTTCAATGAAAATTTAGAATTTCTATTTTAACAAACGGACGTCCGAATCACGTCAAACCAACTCCGTTTCTCACCAAATTTTGCAGACAAGTCATAAATATAATAATAGACTTATACCAAGTTCGGGAACAAAATACGGACCCAGTGTAAAAATATTCGAACATTTTTGAAATCTTTAAATTCATTAAACCTTTAAACTTCAAATTTTTGATAAAAAGCAATAACTCGAGCTAGGGACTTCCAAATTCAGTTCTAGGCAAATGCCCAAGCCCCAAATCATGATACGGACCCATCGGGACCGTCAAAACACATATCCGAGTCTGTTTTCTCAAAACGTTGACCAAAGTCAACTCAAATGGAATTTTAAGGAAAATTTTCATATTTTATCAATTTTTCACATAAAAGCTTTCCGGAAAAATAGTCGGACTGCTCATGCAAATGAGGAAGGCTTAAGGAAGCTGTTGGAGGCTTTGAAACACATAATTATGGTTTTAAAGATAGGTCATCACATTCCCCACCTCTAAAACAATTGTTCGTCCTTGAACGGACATAGAAAAGTACCTGGATTGGTGAAAAGGTGTGGATATCTACTACTCATGTCCGTCTCGGACTCCCAAGTAGCTTCCTCAAACGGCTGACCTCTCCACTGCACTCGAGCTGAAGGATAACTCTTAGACCTCAATTGTAGAACCTGTCGGGCTTTAATAGCCACCGGCTCCTCCTCATAAGTCAAATCCCTGTCTAACTGGATTGAGCTAAAATATAACACATGGGACGGATCAGCGTGATACTTACGGAGCATGGACACATGGAACACCGGATGGACTGCTGATAAGCTAGGTGGAAATGCGAGCTTGTAGGCCACCTCACCCACTCTCTGAAGAATCTCAAAAGGTGTGATTTACCTAGGGCTCAACTTGCCCTTCTTTCCGAACCTCATGACACCCTTCATGGGTGAACTCGGAGCAACACCCTCTCTCTGATCATGTATGCAACATCACGAACTCTATGATCAACATAAGTCTTCTGCCTGGACTAAGCTGTGCGAAGTCGACCCTGAATAATCTTGACCTTATCCAAGGCATCCTATACCAAATATGTACCCAACAATCGAGCCTCCTCAGTCTCGAACCATCCAACTGGTGAATGGCACCGCCTCTCGTATAATGCCTCGTCGAGAACCATCTGAACGCTCGGCTGGTAGCGGTTGTTGTAGGAAAACTCCACAAATGGGAAGAACCGATCCCTCTGAGTCCGTGGGAGTTCAACAACAAAAGTCACAGTGATACGCTCCCACTTCCACTCAGGAATCTCTAACTTCTGAAGCAACCCACCAGGTCTATGATGCTCACACTTAACTTGCTGACAATTTAGACACCGAGTTATATATGCAACTATATCCTTCTTTATTTTTCTCCACCGATAATGCTTCTGCAAGTCCTGATACATCTTGGCGACACCGGGATAAATAGAATACCGGGAACTTTGGGCCTCCTCAAGAATCAACTCATGAAGCACATCTACATTAGGCACACAAATATGACCTTGCATCCTTAAACTCTATCATATACAATAGTAACTTGCTTGGAACCACAGTGCCGCATTGTGTCCCTAAGAAGAAGCAAATGAGGGTCATCATACTGCCTCTCTCTGATGCGCTCAAACAAGGAAGACCGAGTAACAGTACAAGCTAGAACATGATTGGGCTCTGAAACATCCAACCTCAATAACTGATTGGCCAAAGACTGAACATCTGATGCAAGCGATCTCTCGACGACTGGAATCAACGCAAAGTTTCCCATACTCACTGCCTTTCTACTCAAGGCATCAACCAATACTTTGGCATTCCCGAGATGACACAAAATGGTGATATCATAGTCTTTCAATTACTCCAACCACCTCCTCTGCCTCAAATTCAGATCCTTTTGTATGAACAAATACTGTAGACTCCGATGATCTGTGAAAACCTCGCACAACACGTCGTCAAGATAATGCCTCCATATCCTCAGCGCATGAGCAATGGCTGCCAACTCTAGGTCGTGAACATGGTAATTCTTCTCATGAACTTTAAACTGCCGTGATGCATATGCAATCACGCTACCATCCTATATTAATACTGTACCAAACCTAATACGTGATGCATCACAATACAACATATATGATCCTGAACTTGTGGGCAACACTAACACCGGCGCCGTAGTCAAAGTAGTCTTGAGCTTCTGAAAGCTCGTCTCACACTCTTCTGACCATCTAAACGAGCACCCTTCTCGGTCAATCTGGTCAATAGGGCTGCTATAGATGAAAACCCTTCCACAAGCTGACGGTAATAACCAGCCAAACCTAGGAAACTCCGGATCTCCATAGCTGAAGTGGGTCTAGGCCAGTTCTGAACTACCTGGATCTTCTTAGAATCCTCTTGAATGCCCTATGCCGATACGACGTGCCCCAAGAAAGCAACTGAGTCTAAACAAAACTTGCACCTTGAAAACTTGTCATACAACTGTCTATCTCAAAGAGTCTAAAATACAATCCGAATATGCTTCTCATGCTCTTCTCGACTACGGGAGTAGATCAAGATATCATCAATAAACACAATCACATAGGAATCCAAATAGACCTTGAACACCAGGTTCCTCAAATCTATAAATTCTTCTAGGGAATTCGTCAGCCCCAATGACATCACTGGAAACTCATAATGCCCATATCGAGTTTGAAAAGCTATCTTAGGGACATCGAATGCCCTAATCCTCAACTGATGGTAGCCAGACCTCAAATGAATCTTCATAAACACCTTGGTACCATGAAGCTCATGAAATAAGTCATCAATCCTCAGTAATTGATACTTGTTCTTGATGGTGACTTTGTTGAATTTCAAGTAATCTATGCGCATCCTCATTGATCCCTATTTCTTCTTCATGAAAAAAACAGACGCATCGCAGGGCGAGACATTAGGTCTAATGAAGCCATTATTGAGTAAATCTTGCAACTGCTTCTTCAATTCTTCAAACTTGGGGGGAGGGAGGGGCTATACTATATGGCCGAATAGAAATAGGCTGAGTACCCGATGCCAAATCAATACAGAAGTCAATATCCCTATCGAGTGGCATCCCCGGTAGATCTGCAGGAAACACCTCTGGAAACTCAAAGACAACTGGTACTGAATCCATGGAAGGAACCTCCACACAAGAATCGAGGACATAAGACAAATAAGTTAGACACCCCTTCTCGACCATATACCGAGCCTTCACATAAGAGATAACCCTACTTGTAGAATGGCCAGGAGTCCCTGTCCACTCTAATCGAGGCAATCCCGAAGGCTATGGTCAGCGTCTTGGAGAGATAATCCATTATAGCATGATAAAGTGACATCCAATCCATACCTAAAATGATATCAAAATCCACCATATCGAGAAGTAGGATATTTACGCTAGTCTTAAGAATCCCAATAGTAACCACACACAAACGATAAACACGATCCACAATAATAGAATCTTCCATTGGTGTGGACACATACACAGGAGCACTCAAATAATCACGGGGCACAACCAGATATGAAGAAAAATAGGATGACACGTGGGAAAAAGTAGAGCCGTAATCAAATAGAACTGAAGAGTCTCTATGGAAAACTGGGACAATACTTGTGATAACAGCGTCAGATGACTCAGCCTCAGGCCTGGATAGGATAGAATAACATTGGGGTTGGGCCCTACCACTCTGAACTTCATCTCTAGGAAGACCTCTAGCTGGCTGGCCTCCACCTCTAGCGGCCTGACCCCCACCTCTAGCAGACTGAACTCTGTCACACCTCCCTTTTTTATACGCCCCAAAGGGGGTACGAGAGTTTTTCCACTTAAAGTGA
>MDKJ01309007.1:0-41253 GCA_005239525.1 Nicotiana knightiana | reverse complement strand
AGATAAAAATTTAAAATATTAAGATTAGACCTAAAATTAATATTTACAGCAAAATAATATAGATTTTGGGTGTGGTCAAAAATTAGTTGTTCACATTCGGGATTATTGATGTAAATTTGATATTTTCGAGTGGGCATTGTCCCTTTAGCATATTTTGATGATATGAATTGGTTTTGAATAGATTCGGAGCGCGTTGAGGCCGAGTCGAAAGGAAAAGGCATCACAGAGTAGTTTTCTTCCGGTTTGAGGTAAGTAACGAACGTAAATCTTAACCTGAAGGTATGAAATCCCGGTATTTCGTACTGTATAGATAAACGAGGTGACGGGCGTGTGGGCATGCACCGGTAGGGATTGTGACTTGGTCCGTCCCGTAGTGACTATTAAGCCGCGTATTTGAATTGAAATAACATGATGCTCCATGTTTTAGAGATTTATACTATATTTGGGTTGTATGCCATGTTTGGGGACTTGTGCCGACCTATTTGGACCTCAGGGGTGTTTTACTACTATTTCTCACACTGTTTTTGATAGAAACTATGATCTCACTCATGATTTATATTTGTTCATTTTCATTCCTGTTTATCTGTCACGACCCAAAATCTGTAAGGTCATGATGGTGTCGGACACCATTGTCAGGCAAGCCAATGATTAATAGTTAAGTTAAATTCCCGTTTTAATATTTGGAAATCGTTACATAATAACAACCGAATAAAAATACGCTAAGAAAATTTGATAGATTAAACATACATTTTGAAATAAAAAAAAATCTTTCCAAACACATCCTAGAACCCGGTGTCACAAGTGCATAAGCGAACTTCTAGGAATTTGTACAAATCTTACCATGTATGTCTGAAATACAAGTTGGACAAGGACTTTAAAATAAAAATGAATACAACACGAGGGGAAGACTCTGTCGGCTAGGGGTCGTCTTCGGGTGATACAGCTCGTCTAAGTCTCCAAGTTAACCACAACGCTGTGAGGGTACCTGTGCAATAAAAATGCACAGCAAGTGCAGCATGAGTACAAAAATAACGTGTACTCAGTAATTATCCCGTCTAACCTCAGAGAGGTAGTGGCGAGAGGTAGAATTAGACACTTGCTAGAAGTCAATTTAATAAGAATAAAGAAAAACACTGAGCATGAGTATCACAAAAGGTTTAACAAGTAATGATAGGAAACATCAACTACTTCTCACATTCCTTTTCCAACTTTAAAACCTTTATCATTTCAGTTGCAAATCTCATAAAATCCAAGCCAGCAAGCAGTTCAAAGATCAGAAGAAGTACGCGGCAATGCACAAACAATGCTGAGGGTCGAACGACGCGAACTAACAATAATAAATTGTGCACTGCCGAGGGTCGAACGGCTCGAACCATAGATGAATCTATTTGCCCCGCTCGCAAATCGATCATGCGACGCGGTTATACATAAATACAGGGTTATCCTGCTCGCGAATCATACGTGCGACTCAGGCACCCATAACTACACATATTCACACAATAAGTCCACATTTATCACGAAAGCAGTTACCCATGGAAGTGGTAAAATTATTCTTAAAGGATCACGAAAAAAATAGCATTTAAATCTTTATTTTGAAACTCATTTGTCAAGTTTAATAATATTTAATAATATAACCGTATCAGAAATACAATCAACCACGGAGGAATCAATTCTCTTTCTAAGCGATTAATAAACGTACACTCTAGCCTTCTTAGGAAATAAATTACCAATTCAATAGTAGTATAAGTCTAATATTATTGGAAGGATCACATGTACAACACATAAGGCATGCTAGTGGGTCCTAGACTACCGGTACATAATCATATTAGTAGCTACGCACGGACTCCCGTCACCTCGTGCGTACGTAGCCCCCGCAAACAATAGCATTTATTCATTTAGTTCACCTATGGGGACAATTACCCCTCACAAAGTTAGAAAGGAGACTTACCTAGCTCTGAAATTCCATTACCGGCTTCCAAACCCTTCCGACGACTCCAATAGATGCACAACGCCCCAAAACTTTCCAAATAACGACAAACCAATGAAATTATACTCTAATATTTGTTAAAAATCCAAATTATATAAATTCCCATCTTTGCTCAAGGAATTGACCAAAATGACATCGGGCCCACGTGCCCGGATTCCGAAATTTCTCGAAGATAAACTCTACCCGTAGTCTTACTAGCTCAAATATACAATTTACTCTAATTTCCATGCTCAAATTCGTGGTAAAATCAAAAAATACAAATTTCTAGGTTTTCATCCAAAAATCCAAATTTCTTACTAATTTCCATGTCTAAATCTATGTAAGATCACATATTTAACTCAAAAATAGAAAGAAATCACTTACCTAGTGTTGCTTGGGGAAAATTCCTCTCCAAAATTGTCCAAACCAAATGAAAGAAATGAAATAAATGGGCCAAACCCCGTGTTTAAAACAATCTGCCCAGGCTTCATCGAGTTGTACCTTGCGCTGTGCAGGTTGTACATCCTATTATAATTTTCCTTTGTTGTATACCTTATGTTAAAACGCCCATAACTCCTTGTAGAAATATCCAAATGACAAAAGGTTTAAAGATTTAGAAACTATACTCGAAGATATTTAATTTGATAGGTTGTACACCATATAAACCTTTATATATTCCGAGATATGAGCTTCTAAAGTCGGCTCCATGCATCAGAAAATTCTGTCAAAACTGCTCCACCAGCTATTTTTAATCGATCATAACATTCTGATAAAATGTCCAAATCATAAATAGATTATCTTTATGGAAACTAGAATGAAAGGGCTACAACTTTTATGTTTTAACAATTTTCAGAATACTTATATATTTTGAGATATAAACTTCCAAATTCAGCTCCGCGATTGCACTAGTTACTGTCAAAACAACTTTCTGCAAAAAATTTCAGCAACTCTTTGGTCCGAAATTCGTTCCTTTAACCTTCCGAAATCCACCCAAGGCCCTCGGGACCTTAACCAATTATACCAACATTTCCCAAAATATGATACAAACTCGCTCGAGGCCTCAAATAGCATCAAACAACGTCGAAATCATGAATCACACTCCAATTCAAGATTTATGAACTTTGAAATTTCAAACTTCTACATCCGATGGCAAAACCTATCAAATCACGTCCGATTGACCCCAAATTTTACACACAAGTCATATTCGACCTTATGGACCTGCTCCAACTTTCGGAATTGGAATCCGACCCCGATATCAAAAAGTAAATCTCTCGGTCAAACTTCTCAAAAACCTTCCAATTTCTATCTTTAGCCAAATGACTTCAAAATGACCTACGGACATTCGAATTCACTTCTGATCGCGCTCCCAACTCCAGAATCACCATACGAAGCTATTCCCAGACTCGGAATCCCAAACGGACATCTATAACACTGAAATGCCTTACAACCCAAATTTATGAAATTCTTCTAAAATGTTATATTCCATAATATATGTCGAAACGCTCCCGGTTTATCCAAAGCCCGATCCGGACATACGCCCAAGTCTGAAATCATCATATGAACATTCTGGAACCTACAAATCCTGATTCGAAGGTCATTTACTCAAAATTCCAATCTTAGTTGATTCTTCTGACTTAAGGCTTTCGAATTGAGAATTTTCTTCCTAAATTGACTCCAAACTTCCTAAAATTCAGTTCCGACCACACCTACAAGTCATAATACTTGAAATAAAGTTGCTCCTGACACCAAACTACTAAACAATGCGCTAGAGCTCAAGACGACCGGTCGGGTTGTTACATTGTCACCCTGTTTTCAAACAAATGAAAAATGTTTTGGGTTGAGTTCCTGTGATTGTGGGGAGATGCCCGAGTAGCTTGTGAGGGTGATGACTGAGCAAGGCTGAGAGCCGGGTTTGTAAGGATAGTAATAGATCGGACTGCATGCCCCAGTGTTATGTACATATATATTGGATCGGGCTGCGCACCGCAACGATACATATATATATATATATATATATATATATATATATATATATATATATATATATATATATATATATATATATATATATTGGATTGGGTTGCACGCCGCAGCGTTTTACATATTGGATCGGGCTGCACACCGCAATGTTATATATATTGGATCAGGCTGCACGCCGTAGCTTTATATATATTGGATCGGGCTGGACACCGCAGCTTTATATATATTGGATCGGGTTGCACGCCGCAGCGATATAGCGCTTGGGCAAAAGGAGCCCCTCCGGAGTTTGTACACCCCCAGCGAGCGCAATTGACTATTTATGGATCGGGATGCACGCCGCAGCGGTTATTATATGATACCTATTGAGTGTGAGTGTTGAGACGAGTCACAAGTGACTGAGAGGCTTGTCTGAGAGGCTTTATTTGTGAGTGATATTGTGCCCGAGGAGCTTATTTTCTATGAAACTACTGTTTTCACTCTTCTTTGTATTTCTGCCTCTAAAGGATAAATGTTGAATAAAATGCTATACATGAGATTGGAAAATAGAAAAATGGAGTTTATGAAACTTTCGGAACGTAGATTTCCTAACTGGTTTTACTGTTTTCCACTGACATTTCTTATATGATATTTACATGACTTTAAAGCTCGTCACTGCACTCAAATCCTTATTTATATTTATTACTTACTGGGTTGGTGTACTCATGTTACTCCCTCAACCTTGTGTGCAGATCCAGGTGCCCGGATCGAGTGAGACTCGATTGTTCTCAGTGGAGTTGGTCGGTGATTGTGAGGTAGTTGCACGGTGTTTGCAACTCCACCCTTCTCCCTCTCATTTTTTTTGTCGCATATTTACATTTTCCTAGACTTGATGTATTAAGGAAATACCGTGTTAGATTCTATGTTTTATTTAGCGCTCATGACTGTTGACTCCGGGTTTTCAGGATTTTTGTTCAGATATTTTCTTTGATTTTCCGCAGATTTTGAAATATTAAATGTGCAATATTTTTGATACATTGCGTTGTTGTTTTAAGTGGGAAGTTCCTTGTTTGATGTTCAGTAAATTGGCTTGCCTAGTACTACGATATGCGTCATCACGACCAGTGTAGATTTGAGGTCGTGACAAATTGGTATCAGAGCCTAGGTTACATAGGACTCACCGGTCATGAGCAGGTTAAGTAGAGTCTTGCAGATCGGTATGGAGACATTTGTACTTATCTTCGAGAGGCTGTAGAACCCTTAGGAAAAATCTCACATTTTCATGAATTCTTGTCGTGTGAATCCATTGATTCTGGAAACTAAACTTCCATTGTTTCATTCTCTCACAGATGGTGAGGACACATGCTATCGAACAGGGCGATCAACAACCAGTGGAACCCATGAGGGGTCGAGGCCATGGTAGAGGTAGAGGTACAGCTCGTGCAGCTACCGGGGCGGTACCCATAGACCCGCCTATTGTTCCAGATCAGGTCCGAGCCACAGATGCTTCAGTGGGACCAGCTCAGGTGCCATTTGTGCCTATTGT
Organism: Nicotiana knightiana; assembly: GCA_005239525.1. Lineage (NCBI taxonomy): Eukaryota > Viridiplantae > Streptophyta > Magnoliopsida > Solanales > Solanaceae > Nicotiana > Nicotiana knightiana. The sequence continues at coordinate 35,785 of MDKJ01309007.1, read as the reverse complement.
TATTCCGGGTCTTCAAGAGACCTTGGCCCAAATTCTGACTGCATGCACCGGTCTTTCTCAAGGAGTCGATATTTCTACTTCAGTCGCTACTTCTCAGGCCGGGGGAGGAACTCAGACTCCAGCTGCCCGTACACCTGAGCAGGTTATTCAGGGGCTTAGACCCTGGAGGCAGTTCTAGTTTAGCTGGTTGCACCGGTCCTGAATTTTGTGGTTCCAGCTATGGCTGACGATGAGTAGCGCAGGTTGGAGATATTTGAGAGGCTTCGACCTCTGATTTTCAATGGTGCTGAGGGCGAGGATGCCTAGGGGTTCTTAGACAAGTGTCAAAGGATGCTTCTCACGACAGGGATATTGGAGACCAATGAGGTCTCATTTACTACCTTTCAGTTCTCAGGAGCTACATTTACTTGGTGGGAGGCTTATGAGAGGCGTAGGCCCATTGGTGCAGCGCCCCTTTCTTGGAAACAATTTTCCACTCTCTTCTTAGAGAAGTATGTTCCACAGTCCCGCAGAGAGGAGCTGTGCAGGCAGTTTGAGTAGCTGCAACAGGAAGATATGACAGTGTCACAGTACGAGATGAGGTTTTCAGAGCTTACCCATCATGCTATTTGGTTAGTTCCTACAGAGAGAGATAGGATTAGGACATTTGTGGATGGCCTCCCATATCAACTTCATATTCTTAGGACCAGAGAGAGGGTGTCAGGTGCTACTTTTGAGCGGGTAGTTGATATTACCCGAGAGATTGAGTCGGTGCGCCGTCAGGAACGAGACGAGAGGGAGGCCAAGAGGCCTCGAGGATCTGTTAGATATGTGGTGTTCCTTCGGGGGTCAGTTCCAGCACGGCAGGGGCCGTCCATTCAGACAGGCTTAGTCGGGCCGCTCAGGTTATCGTGATGGATCCATTGGTCGTGGTCCTCACAGTTCTCATCAGGGGCACCCATCATTTAGTGCTCTTCCAGCCCAGAGTTCATCTCGAGCATCGTCGGTTCAGGACTCATCTATGCCTGATTCTTCCAGAGGTTATCCTGGTGCTAGGGGTTCCCTTCAGTCTCCGTCTCCAGTACCGGGTAGTTGTTACGAGTTTGGGGAGTTTGGGCATATGAGGGGGTATTGTCCTTATTTTCTTGGAGGTCCTTCTCAGCAGAAGGGTCATCCCTCGACATCAGCTTTAGTTACTTTACTACCTGCCCAGGCTGCGAGGGGTGGGGGTCAGGAAGCTAGAGGCCGCCCTAGAGGGGGAGGTTGATCTGGTGGAGGTCAGGCCCGTTTCTATGCACTCCCAACCAGGCCAGATGCTATGGCCTCTGATGCAGTGATTACAGGTATTATCTCAGTTTGTCACCGAGATTCTTCGGTCTTATTTGATCCTGATTCCACGCATTCCTATGTTTCATCATATTTTGCCCATATGCCCCGCGAGTCCCTAGTCACATATGTTCATGTGTCGACTCCAGTGTGTGATACTATTATTGTGGATCGAGTGTATCAGTCGTGTTTTATATCTATTGGGGGTCTGGAGACCCAAGTAGATCTGCTATTGCTTAGCATGGTTGACTTTGATGTGATATTGTGCATGGATTGGATATCTCCGTGTCATGTTGTTCTAGATTGTCACGCTAAGGATGTGACCTTAGCGATGACTGGATGTCCGAGTGTCGAGTGGAGAGGTTCTATTGATTATGTGCCTAGTAAGGTTATTTCATACATGAAGGCTCACATATGGTAGAGAAAGGATGTCTGTCTTATTTGGCTTTTGTGAGGGATGTCAATGCTGAGACTCCCACTGTTGATTCTGTTCCTGTAGCCTATGAGTATCCGGACATGTTTCCTGCTGATCTGTCGGGCATGCAGCTCGATAGGGATATTGATTTTGGCATTGAGCTGGTGCCGGGCACTCAGCCTATTTCTATTCCACCGTATCATATGGAACCAACGGAGTTGAAGGAACAGAAAGAGCAGCTTCAGGAACTCCTAGAAAAGGGGTTCATCTAGCCTACTGTGTCACCTTGGGTTGCACCGGTGTTGTTCGTGAAGAAGAAAGATGGTTCCATGAGAATGTATATTGACTATAGGCAGCTGAACAAGGTTACAGTCAAGAATAAGTATCCTCTTCCTCGGATTGATGATTTGTTTGATCAGCTTCAGGGAGCTAGGGTGTTCTCTAAGATTGACTTGAGATCCGGGAACCATCAGCTGAAGATTCGAGATTCAGATGTTTCCATGATGGCTTTTAGGACCTGTTATGGTCACTATGAGTTTTTGGTAATATCTTTTGGGCTAACCAATGCCCCAACAACGTTCATGCATCTGATGAACAACGTATTCCATCCATATTTGGATTCCTTTGTTATTATGTTTATTGATGACATCCTGGTGTATTCTCGTAGCTAGGAGGAGCATGCCCATCATTTGAGGGTTTTATTGCAGAGATTGAGGGAGGAGAATCTTTATGCAAAGTTCTCCAAGTGTGAGTTTTGTATTGGATCAGTAGCTTTCTTGGGGCACGTGGTGTCCACCGAGGGTATTCAGGTTGATCTGAAGAAGATAGAGGTGGTGCAGAGTTGGCCTAGACCGTCCTCAGCTACAGAGATTAGGAGCTTCCTTTGTTTGACGGGGTATTACCGTCGCTTTGTGGAGGGGTTTTCTTCTATTGATTCACCCTTGACCAAATTGACTCGGAATGGGGATTTGTTCAGGTGGTCAGACGAGTGTGAGGAGAGCTTTTTGAAGCTCAAGACGACTCTGACCTCAGCTCCAGTGTTAGCATTGCCATCAGCTTCGGGTTCTTATACCGTGTATTGTGATGCCTCGAGGATAGGCATTGGTTGTGTTTTGATGCAGGATAGTAGGGTGATTGGCTATGCCTCGTGCTAGTTGAATACTCATGAAATGAATTATCCGGTGCATGATCTCGAGCTAGCATCCATTGTTCACGCCTTGAAGATTTGGCATCATTATTTATATGGGTTTCATTACGAGGTTTTTACTGATCACCGTAGCCTACAACACTTGTTTAAACAGATGGATTTGAATTTGCGTCAGAGGAGATGGTTGGAGGTTCTCAAGGACTATGATATCATTATTCTATACCATCCGGGGAAGGACAATGTAGTGGCCGATGCCTTGAGTCATAAAGCAGATAGTTTGAGGAACCTAGCATATCTTCCAGCAGCTGAGAGACCATTAGCACTTGATGTTCAGGCCTTAGCGGGCCAGTTGGTGAGGTTGGATCTATCGGAGCCCCACCGGGTATTGGCTTGTGTAGCCTCCAGGTCTTCTCTTTATGACCGTATTAGAGAGCGCCAGTATGATGACCCACACTTGTTTGTTCTTCAGGATGGGGTCCGGTGAGGTGATGCCAGGGATGTGGTTATTGGCGATGATGGTGTTATGAGGATGCAGGGTCGGATATTTGTGCCTAATGTAGATGGGCTTTGGGAGTTGATTCTTAAGGAGACCCACAGCTCGTAATATTCCATCCATCCAGGTGTCGCGAAGATGTATCAGGATCTGAGGAAGCATTATTGGTGGAGGCGGATGAAAAAGGATATTGTTGGATTTGTAGCTGGGTGTCTCAACTGCCAGTAGGTCAAGTACGAGCACCAAAGACCATGTGGATTGCATCAGGGTTTGGTTATTCCTAAGTGGAAGTGGGAGCGGATCACCATGGACTTTGTAGTTGGACTCCCACGGACTTTGAGGAGGTTTGATGTTATATGGGTTATTGTGGATCGGTTGACTAAGTCTGCTCACTTCATTCCTATTGGTACTACTTATTCTTCGGAGCATTTAGCTGAGATTTATATCAGGGAGATTGTTCGACTGCATGGTGTTCCAGTTTCCATCATCTCCGATAGATGTACTCAGTTCACATACCAGTTCTGGAGGTCCGTGCAGAGAGAGTTAGGTACTCAGGTTGAGTTGAGCACGGCTTTTCACCCTCAGACGGACGGGCAGTCCGAACGCATTATTCAGATTCTGGAGGACATGTTACACGCTTGTGTTATTGACTTTGGGGGTTCATGGGATCAATTTCTACCACTCGCGGAGTTTTCATATAATAATAGTTATCACTCGAGCATTCAGATGGCTCTATGTAAGGCTTTGTATGGGAGGAGGTGTAGATCTCCGGTTCATTGGTTTGAGTCGGCGAGGCAAAACTCTTGGGTATGGATTTGATACAGGATGCTCTGGATAAGGTGAAGTTGATTCAGGATTGGCTTCGCACGGCGCAGTCGAGGAAGAAGAGTTATGCGGACCGGAAGGTCCGGGTGTATCTTTCAAGGCTGGGGAGAAAGTCCTACTGAAGGTGTCACCCATGAAGGGTGTTATGCAGTTTGGAAAGAGAGGCAAGTTGAGTCCCCGGTTCATTGGGTCTTTTGAGGTGCTTCAGAGGGTTGTAGAGGTGGATTATAGACTTGCTTTGCCACCTAGCTTGTCGAGCGTGCATCCAGTGTTTCATGGACTTCAGTTTGGTTCAGCTTGAGGGTGATATGTCTTATGAGGTAGAGGCGGTAGCTATTTTGGGTCGTCAGGTCAGAAGGTTAAGTCTAAGGATATAACTTCAATAAAGGTGCAGTGGAGAGGGCAACCGCTGGAGGAGGCCACCTGGGAGACCGAGCGGGAGATGCAGAGCAGATACTCCCACCTATTTGAGGCTCCAAGTATGTTTCTAGACCCGTTCGAGGAAGAACGTTTGTTTAAGAGGGAGAGAATGTAACGACCCGACCGTCATTCCGAGAGTTTAGCCCTATTCTCTTTCCATTTCTGCTTCATAATTGTTTCGTTTAGCTCTTTTGTGTTGTGTTGGGTTGATTGATTCCGGTTTGGGTTGGTTATGGTGAGAAATGAGACACTTTGTCTCTCTGATTGGTGATTTAGTTAGAAAAGTCAACCGAAAGTTGACTTCTAGGTAAATGATCTTGGAATGGGGGTTTTGTGACTCAGATAGGTTCATTAGGTGATTTGGGACTTAGGAGTGTGTCTGGAATGTCATTCGAGGGTCCGGAGTAGAATTAGGCTTGAATTGGCGAAATTGTATTTTCGACGATTTCCGGTCGACGATGGAAAATTAGCTATCCGGTTCAGAATGGAATTCTGGAAGTTGTAGCACGTCCATAGTGTCATTTAGGATGTGTGTGAAAATTTTCAAGTCATTCGTGGTTTGCGTGGTTTCGGCATCATTGGCGATTTTTGGAAGTTTAGAAACCCTTAGGCTTGAATTTGGATTCGATTTGGTGTTTTGATGTTATTTTGAGAGTTTCAAGGGTTTGGCTAGGTTGCTATATTGATATATGACTTCTTGGTACTTTTGGTTGATGCCCAGAGGGGCTCGGGATTGATTTCAGATGATTTCGGGAGGTTGGAAGTTGGGAAAAAAAATACAGCAATGGGCTGCTGCTGCAGGCCTTCTGGTGTGGTAGCACCTGCGGACGAGGAGCCGCAGGTGCGGACCGCCTTGTGCAGATGCGGAAAAGAGGAACCTAGCCTGGGGGCGTAAGTGCGGAACTTGGGTCGCACATACGGGCCTGCAGGTGCGTGTTGAGGACCGCAGATGTGGAATTTTGGGCTTAAGTGAGATTCCGCACCTGCGAGGGATTTTCTGCAGGTGTGGCGCTGCAGGTGTGGCGCCGCAGGTGTGGCGCCGCAGGTGTGGTGCCGCAGGTGTGGGATTTTTGTCGCATGTGCAATATCACTGGGCAGAACCTATATAAGGTTGCCTTCGCAAAATTCTCTCATTTTCTTCAACATTTTTGACGGATTTTGGAGCTTTGAGCTTGGATTTCAAAGGGGAATCAAGTGTATTCAGTGAGGTAAGCTACATGGACTTTGTATCTTGTGTTTATGGCAATTATACCATTGTTTAATCATGTTTTAGTGGTGAAATTTGGAAGATTAAGGGCTTCAAACTTGAGATTTTAAATTGGGGAATTGAGGGGCTATTTGGGGTCCGATTTTGATGTATTTGGTATGCATGAACTCGTGAGAGCGTAAGGATTATAGTTTAGTGATTTTCATAGAAATCGGATACGTGGGCCCGGGAGTCGGGCTTGGCCAATTTCGGGATTATTGATGTAAATTGGATATTTTGGAGTGGGCTTTGTCCCTTTAGATTGATTATATGAATCGGTTTTGAATAGATTCGGAGTGCGTTGAGGGCGAGTCGAGAGGCAAAGGCATCGCAGAGTAGTTTTCTTCCGGTTTGAGGTAAGTAACGAACGTAATTCTTGACCTGAGGGTATGAAACCCCAGTGTTTTGTATTGTTTTGATAAATGAGGTGATGCACATGCTAGGTGACGGGTGTGTGGGTGTGCACCGATAGGGATTGTGACTTGGTTCGTCCCGTAGCGACTATTAAGCTGCGTATTTGAATTGAAATCACGTGATACTCCATGTTTTAGAGATTTATACTATATTTGGGTTGTATGCCATGTTTGGGGTCTTGTGCCGGCCTGTTTGGATCCTCAAGGGTGTTTTACTACTATTTCTCACACTGTTTTTGATAGAAACTATGATCTCAGTCATGGTTTATACTTGTTCATTTCCATTCCTGTTTATCACCTTGTTTTCAAACAAATGAAAATATTTTGGGCTGAGTCCCTGTGATTGTGGTGAGATGCCCGAGTGGTTTGTGAGGGTGATGACTGAGCGAGACCGAGAGCCAGGTTTGTGAGGATAGTGATGGATCGGGCTGCATGCCGCAGTGTTATATACATATGTACATATATATTGGATCGAGCTGCGTTCTGCAACGACATATATATTGGATCGGGCTGCACGCCGCAACGTTATATATATTAGATCGGGCTGTATGTCGAGCTGCACGCCGCATCGATATAGCTTTGGCTAAAGAATCCCCTCCAGAATCTGTACACCCCCAGTGAGCGCAGACGACTATTTATGGAACGGGCTGCACGCTGCAACGGTTATTATATGATACCTATTGAGCGTGAGTGCTGAGTATGAGTTCTGATTGACGAAAGATGAGTCACGAGTGACTGAGAGGCTTGCCTGAGCGGCTTTTTTGTGAGTGACATTGTGCCCGAGGGGCTTATTTGCTATGAAACTACTGTTTTCACTCTTCTTTGTATTTCTGCCTCTAAACGATAAATGTTGAATAAATTATTTACATGAGATTGGAAAAGAGAAAAATGGAGTTTATGAAACTTTCGGAATGTAGATTTTCTGACTGGTTTTAATGTTTTCCACTGACATTTCTTATATGATCTTTACATGACTTTAAAGCTCGTCACTACACTCAAGTCCTTATTTATATTTGTTACTTACTGAGTTGGTGTACTCACGTTACTCTCTGCACCTTGTGTGCAGATCTAGGTGTCCGGATTGAGTGAGACTCGGTTGTTCTCAGTGGAGCTGGTCAGAGATTGTGAGGTAGCATCACGGTGTTCGCAGCCCCACCCTTTTCCCTCTCATTTTTTTTTGTCGCATATTTACATTTTCCTAGACTTGATGTATTAAGGAAATACCGTGTCAGATTCTATGTTGTTTTTAGCACTCATGACTGTTGACTCCGGGTTTTGGGAATTTTTGTTCATATATTTTCTTTGATTTTCTGCAGATTTTGAAATACTAAACGTGCAAGATTTTTGGTACATTGCATTTTTATTTTAAGTGGGAAGTTCCTTGTTTGATGTTCTGTAAATTGGCTAGCCTAGTACTATGATAAGCGCCATCACGACCAGTGTAGATTTAGGGTCGTGACAAAAAATAATAGGATTACATAACTAAAGATTTTACTTGTTTATTTTTATACAAATTAGACAGTCCGAAAGTAATTATACTAATAGGATTCCTAAAGGTAATCATGTAGGATTCCCAACGGGTAGTATTATGTCCTAAAACTAATAGGATTAGAAGGCTAATATCTAGAGTTCCAGTTATGACCTTTTATTATGAGTTGTTATGCTTAATATTATAAGGATTTTTTTGTAAAGCGACATTGTATTCATGCTCTTATAATAATATAGATAATAGTTCAACACATGCGCATATGATTCGAGGGGAAAAACGAAGATAGTGCAGTTAATGAAAAAAATATAGGTAGTCGTTAGGGGGAAACTCTGTAGCCATTAAAACTAGAGAAATGACACTTAAATCCCCATTTAAAGACTTAATGTCACGACCCGATTACCCTCCGAACGGTCTCGTGACGGCACCTAATCTGTACGGCTAGGTAAGACTAAAATTTGCGAAAAATAAGATAAAATAATAATAGAAACAGTAAAGAAGAAGCAATACTATAAAATTTAGCCGCTCGGCATTTACAGCTTTTACTTTCCCAAAACCCGGAACATCACAAAGTCACAAACTCTGAACTATTGTAGCTCTATAAAAAGGAATAAGGAAAATGTATCTATTATATCTCCTATATCTATACTAGGATAGGAAGGGGACTCGTGAGATCCTGTGGACGTGACAGAATTACCTCGCGCTCTCCTAAGCAGCTGCTAAGATACGCCTAGCCACTGTACGGTGCACTGGTACCTGGATCTGCACATGGGGAAATCATGCACATGAAAGGGCGTGAGTACTCCATATTCGGTACTTAGTAAGTGCCAAGCCTAACCCCAGTCAAGTAGTGACGAGGTCAAGTTGAGGCTCTATTGAGTTTTAAAACAAGTCAGTTATAAATTTAAACAGTGAAATATAGATAAGCAATGATAAGCAGGTTTAATGGAAACTGGAAAAATTAATAAGAGAAAGAGAGCCCTCGGCTCAGCACAGCATATATCTCAACAGTAAATATGCAATACAGTACAAGGGGAAAGCTCCCAGATCTCAGTCCGTAGTCCCAATTTATATATGCTATGCAGTACAGGGGAAAAGCTCTCGGATCTCGGTCCGTAGTCCCAATTTAAATATGCAATGCAGAAGTATGTCGGATACGACTTAATTAAACAGTTCAGGAAAAAACAACAGGAAAGAATAAAGTAAAACTACCTAAGTATGGTGCAACTAGTAGCAAATAAGAGGAAATCAACTAAGGACAGGTAGGCATGCTTATTCTTAAGCTAACTACTCAGTTAAGACAGGAAACAATAATATAAGAATGAAAATAAGTGATGCCATGGAAGGAAAAGTGGAATTTTAGCAACAATGACTCGTGTACACACTCGGCACCTCACGTACACAGCGTCCACGTAACAAAATCAGTATGAAAATGCCTAAGAGGAAGTCCCCAACACAGAGTTAGGCAAACCACTTACCTTGACTGCGTTAATCAACTCAATACCACGCTCTTTCCACGAGTATCCAACTCCGGGTGGCCCAAATCTAGTCAATTCGATTGCATAGTGTAAATATCAATTCAAGGAAACAAAATAACTAATAAGTTCGAAGCTAATACGGGAAATTAGGAAATTTGCCCAAAAAGTCCCCCAGGCCCACGTCTCGGAAACGGATAAAAATTATAAATTTCGAACACCCATACACTCAGAACTCACTCGAACAAGAATCATCAAAATCCGACGTCCGAACCTCCCTAAATCCTCAGATTTATAATTGGGGAAGTTTCATCCCAATTTCATGGTTTTTCATCCAAATTAATTGATTATATTGAGGAAATTGATTGAGATTAATTGTATACAACTAAATTAAGGTTAGGAAACGTTACCTATGAATCTCCTCTTCAAAACCCACTGAAAATTGCCAAACCCGAGCTCTAAATCATTTTTGGAGTTATGAATTTCAAACCCTCAGAATTTTATATAGACAACCCAGGGATACCGCACCTGCAGAGAATCTATCGCACGTGTGGAAAGTCACTTAACAGGGCTGGGGCTGCACCTGCGGTCACTTGGTCGTATCTGCGGTCCCACACCTCCAGAACACAGACCGCACCTGCATCCACTGGCAGACCCTACCTAAATTCTCCATCTGCGAGCCCGAACTCCGCACGTGTGTGTCCGCACCTGCGGTTCCCCATCCGCAGGTGCGGAGCACCAGAACCAGCAATGGTTCAGCTGTGTTCCAAGTTCAAAAATCACCCGTTGAGCCTCCGAAACACCCCCGAGACCCCCGGGACCTCAATCAAACTTACCAACCAGTCCTAATACTTCATTCAAACTTAGTCGTGAGTTCCAAACACATACCATAACATCAAAATCATCAATTATGCATGGATTCAAGACTAAAAACGTATGAAATTTCAAAAATTCACATCCGAGGCCGAAACACGTCAAAACTCATCCGAATGACCTCAAATTTTGCACACGGGTCATAAATGACATTATGGACCTGCTGTCAATTTCAGAATTCCATTCCGAGTCCGATATCAAAATTTCACCTGTCGGCCGAAATCGCCGAAATTTTAACTTTCGCCAATTCAAGCCTAAATCTACAACCGACCTCGAAAACACATTTTGAACATGCTCCTAACCCCAGAATCACGCAACGGAGCTAACAGAGTCGACGAAATTCCATTCCGGATTCGTCTTCACACAACTCTAGCTACAACCTGATTTCAAAGGCTAAAATCCACATTTAAGGACTATGTGTCTAAAATTACTCCGAATTTTACCACTCAATACTCCGACAAGTTTCAATAACATAAATAGACATAGGAGAAGCAGTTATTAGGGGATCGGGGATCAAAACGACCGATCGGGTCATTACATTCTCCCCCTCTTAAGAAAATCGTTCGTCCTCGAACGAGTATAGAGACATACCTAAAGCTGTGAAAAGATGAGGGTACTGACTCCGCATATCCTGTTTGGTCTCCCAAGTCGCCTCCTCGACTGGATGACCCCTCTACCGAACCTTGACTGAGGCAATATTCTTCGACCTGAGCCTTTTGATCTGTCTGTCCAATATAGCTACAGGCTCCTCAACATATGATAGATCCTTGTCCAACTGGACTGAGCTGAAATCCAAAACATGAGTCGGATCACTGTGATACTTCCGGAGCATGGAAACGTGGAATACCGGATGAACTCCTACTAGGTTGGGAGGCAAATCCAACTCATAAGAAACCTCCCTAACCCGTTGCAACACCTCAAAAGGACCAAAGAACCTCAAACTCGCTTACCCTTCTTCCCGAATATCATGACGCCCTTCATAGGTGATACCCGAAGCAAAACCTGATCACCAGCCATAAATTCCAAGTCATGAACCTTCCGGTCCGCATAACTCTTCTGCCTGGACTGAGCTGTGCGAAGTCTCTCCTGAATCACCTTCACCTTGTCCAGGGCATCCTGAACCAAGTCTGTACCCAACAATCGGGCCTCGTCCGGCTCAAACTATCCCACTGGAGATCTGCACCGCCTACCATATAAAGCCTCATACGGTGCCATCTAAATGATGGACTGGTAGATGTTATTATAAGCAAACTCTTCAAGAGGCAAGTATCGATCCCATGACCCTCCAAAATCTATCGCACAGGCACGGAGCATATCCTCGAGAATCTGAATCGTGCGCTCGGGCTGCCCGTCCGTCTGAGGGTGAAAATATGTACTCAACTCTACCCTGGTGCCAACTCCTACTGAACGGCTCTCCAGAACTGTGAAGTAAACTGTGTACCTCTTTCTGAAATGATAGATACTGGGATACCGTGGAGGCGAACAATCTCTCTGATATAAAACTCAGCCTACCTCTCAGATGAATATGTAGTCATCACTAGAATGAAATGGGCTGATTTGGTCAGCCGATCCACAATCACCCAATTAGCATCATACTTCCTCAAAGTCCAAGGAAGTCCAACCACAAAGGCCATGGTGATCCGCTCCCACTTCCACTCTGGAAGCTCAATCTGCTGAAGTAAACCTCCCGGTCTCTGATGCTCACATTTGACTTGCTGACAGTGAAACATTTAGCTACAAACTCCACTATATCCTTCTTCATCCTTCACCACCAATAGTGCTGTATCAGATCCTGGTACATCTTAGCGGTACCCGGATGGATGGAATACCGCTAACTATGGACCTCCTCAAGAATCAACTCCCGAAGCCCATCCACATTTGGCATACAAATACGAACCTGTATCCTCATCACTCCATCATCACCGATAGTCACGTCCCTAGCATCACCCCGCCAGACCCTGTCCTGAAGAATGAGAAGGTGGGGATCATCTTACTAGCGCTCGCTGATGCAGTCATAAAGAGAAGACTGAGTAACCACACAAGCTAACACCCGACAAGGCTCAGAAAAATTCAATCTCACGAACTGACTGGCTAAGGAATGAACATCTAAGGCTAGAGGCCTCTTAGCTGCATGAAGATATGCCAAACTCCCCAAACTCTCCGCTCCGATGACTCAAGGCATAGGACACCACATTGGCCTTTCCCGAATGGTATAGTATAGTGATGTCATAGTCCTTTAGCAACTCTAACCACCTACGCTGGCGTAAATTGAGATCCTTCTACCTGAATATGTGCTGCAAACTCCGGTGATCTGTGAATATCTAACAGGGAACACCATATAAATAATGACGCCATATCTTCAGGGCGTGAACAATCGCTGCCAACTCGAGATCATGAACTAGATAGTTTTTCTCATGAACCTTCAACTGTCTGGACGCGAAGGCAATCACCCTGTCGTCCTGCATCAACACCATTCCTAGGCCAATCCTCAAAGCATCACAATAGACTGTATAGGACCCTGAACGTATAGGCAATACCAACACATAAGGCGTAATCAGGGACGTCTTGAGATTTTGAAATCTCTCCTCACACTCCTCAGTCCATATGAAATAGGCAACCTTCTGGGTCAGTCTGGTCATGGGCGCTGAAATGGATGAAAATCCCTCCACAAAATGGTGATAATACTTAGCCAAACCGAGGAAACTACGGACCTCAGTAGCTGAAGACGGTCTAGGACAACTCTGCAATGCCTCTACCTTCTTCGGGTCTACCTTGATCCCATCTGAAGATACCACATGGCCTAGGAATGCCACAGAATCAAGCAAAAATTCACACTTAGAAAATTTGGCATATAACTTCTTCTCTCTCAAAGTCTGAAGCACGGTCCTCAAGTGCTGCGCACGATCCTCCTGGGACAGAGAATATACCAGAATGTCATCAATGAACACGATGATAAAAGTATCAAGATAAGGCCGAAATACGTTGTGCATAAGGTGCATGAACTGTTGGGGCATTGGTCAGCCCAAATGACATAACAAGGAACTCATAGTGGCCATATCTGGTCCTGAAGGCAGTCTTCGGAATATCCGACTCCCGAATCTTCAACTGATCATAACCCAAATGCAGATCAATCTTGGAGAACACCCGAGCACCCTATAACTGGTCAAATAGATCATCAATGTGAGGCAATGGGTACCTGTTCTTCACGATCACCTTATTCAGCTGCCGGTAGTCAATACACATACGCATCGAACCATCATTTTTCTTCAGAAACAACACCGGAGCACCCCAAGGTGATACACTAGGCCTGATGAAACCTTTGTCAAGCAACTCCTGCAACTGCTCTTTCAACTCCTTCAACTCAGGAGGAGCCATGCCATAGGGAGGAACGGAAATGGGCTGAGTGCCCGGCAACAAGTCAATGCCGAAATCAATGTCTCTATCGGGCGGCATACCCGGAAGATCAGCTGGAAATACATCAGGATAGTCCCTGACAACTGGAACTAACTCAACTGTAGGGTTATCAATACTAACATATCTCACATAATCCAAATACGCATCACACCCTTTCTCGACCATCCCTTGAGCCTTAAGAAAAGAAATGACTTTGCGGGGAGTATACTCTAAGGAACCTCTCCACTCTAACCTTGGTAATCCTGGCATAGCCAGCGTCACGGTCTTGGCGTGACAATCAAGAATAGCATAGTAGGGAAACAACCAGTCCATACCTAAAATAACATCGAAATCTACCATGTTGAGTAATAGTAAGTCAGCCCTGGTCTCAAAACCACTAATAACAATCAAGCACGACCAATATACGCGGTCCACAATAGGAGAATCTAGCACAGGAGTAGAAACATATACAGGGAACTCAAAGAATCCCGAGATATCCCTAAATGTGAAGCAAAGTAAGAAGATACATATGAGTACGTAGAACCTGGATCAAATAACACGGATGCATCCCTATGAAAAATAGGGACAATACCTGTGATGATCGAATCTGAAGCAACGACCTCTGAGAGGGCTGGGAGAGCATAATATCTGGCATGGCCTCCCTTTCTAGGGCGACCTCTGCCTCCCCGACCTCCACCTCGAGCTGTCTGAGAAGGTGGGGTAGCAGCTGAGGCTGGAAGAATAGTTGGAGGACACGGTGGAAGACATGGAACCTGATAAGTCTGAGGTGGTTCACCCCTCCTAGATTTGGGGAAATCTCTGATCACATGATGAGGGTCACCACATCCAAAACAACCCCTCGGAGGACGTGGCAGCTGCTACTGACTCTGAACTGGCCTGCTGGACTGGCCAGTGATAGCACCTCGAGTAGGAGGCACATGAGATACTGGTGGTGCATAGTAAGACTCCTAAGGTCTAGGAGGATCTGGAATACCACTGGCTGCTGGAAGGGCTGAATGAATGGGACGACTCACAAAACCCCTACCACAGCGTGCAGTTGTTACACGAACTCCCGAAAAATGACCAGTCTCTCGAGACCTCTTGGCCTCTCTCTCCTCCCTGTCACGGACTAACATACTCTCAATCCTCTGGGCAATACTCACGGCCTACTGGTAAGTGATATCTGCCTCCAGCTCTCTAGCCATGCTGGTCCGAATACTGGGGTGGAGTCCCTCAATAAAGCGTCGAACCCTCTCTCTAACAGTGAAAACCAAAGTTGGTGCATGACGAGCCAAATCGTTGTAACGGACTGCATACTCTGACACAGTCATGGTACCCTGGCATAGCTGCTCAAACTACACGTACCTCGGGAGTTCTCTCTACACATTTACTTTTGAGACTACGAGGTGGTACCTGGGGAGTTCTCCCTGCACATTTACTTTTGAGACTACGAGGCGGTACCTCGGGAGATCTCTTTGCATATTTACTTTGGGACTACGACACGGTATCTCGGGAGATCCCCTGCTGCTTACCCCTATGTGTTGTACTGCTATTTTGCTGTGTTTTCCTTTTTGTTAAATTCCAATCTCTTATTATTTTGCTACCTTCTCCTGCCTTTTTTATTTTATACTAGTGGGCCTTGACCCGACCTCGTCACTACTCGACTGAAGTTAGGCTTGGCACTTAATGGGTACCGTTGTGGTGTACTCATGTTACTCTTCTGCACATGTTTTATGTGCAGATCCTGGTGCTCCTTATCCGCTATGTCATAGTGAGCGGTGACAGTTTGGAGAGTTTAATGTATATTTGCCATGTCCGCAGACCTCGGAGTCTCCCTCTTCTCTCCTATGTCATTTACCTTACCGTACTTCTTTATTAAACTCTGGTGTGTAGAGATGCTAATTTCCTTCTGTAGCTTGTAACTTATGATGTCCATGTTTGGGAATACTATGTATTACTAGAGTGTTGGTTATTGTACATGTCGAGCGACATTGTTACTAGTTATTTAGTTATCTATTGCAGTTAGTTGTTAAGTTTTACTTCCATTTTTTTGTTATTTCCGCAATTTTTTAGGCTTACCTAGTCATAGAGACTAAGTGTCATCCCGACGTTTTATGGAGGGAGTTTTGGGTCGTGACAGAAATCAATGAGAAATGAGTTTATTTCATAAAACATTTTGGTTGAAGAGAATAACATTTTCAAATAAAATAAGGCATCAGATAAGCTACTGATTTGAATACAGAATTTAAATAAATTAAAACATAATAGCAATTCCATTTTAAGTAAAGAAGAAACACCAAATAGTGTAAGGAGATTAAGTTGAGAAACTGATTTAAGTGAAATATAACGACTATTAAAAATAGTAAGGTACCGAATGAAACGACAAGTTTTAACTTAAGAGTCACATAAAGTAAGCATATTATTAATTATTTTATTTAAAATTGTTGTGTTACTAACAACTCAACAGAGTATGAGATAATGACTCAGCGTAGCAAATTCATCTTGAAAATAAATTCACCAAAATAATAGTAATAGGAAAAGAAAACAGGAAATGACGGCAAAGTAATAAACTAATGAAAACAACTCAATCCTCGAAAATCAGTAAAACCAAAAATACCAATCCTCAAAGTCTCGTATGAATGAACCGAAGCCAATACAATACAACAAAGGAATATAAAATACATAAACTGTTATGGCGCGCAACCCGATCCCACAGTACATAACTATCCTCCCTTATTCCACCATGTAAATATCAATAATAATTAAATATATGTTGCGGCGCGCAACTCGATCCCACATTATAATCAAAGTCAATATCATAATCCTCCCTTATTTCACCATATTAATCCACCCTTAGTTAACCTGTTGCGGCACGCAACCCGATCTCACCGTATCAATATAAATGATCCCTTATTCCTCCTGTTGCGGCGTTTAATCTGATCCATAAATAAATCAATAACATCAACAATCCAACACTCTTAGTTAACCACACAACCCGATCTCACCGTATCAATATAAATGCTCCCTTATTCCTCCTGTTGCGGCGTTTAATCTGATCCATAAATAAATCAATAACATCAACAATCCAACACTCTTAGTTAACCACACAACCCGATCTCACCGTATCAATATAAATGCTCCCTTATTCCTCCTGTTGCGGCGTTTAATCTGATCCATAAATAAATCAATAACATCAACAATCCAACACTCAAATTACAAGAATTTCTACAATCGTAGGGTATGAGTACATGACAATGAAGGAATCACGTAAAAACCTAGGAACGTAACAAATATTACAAAAGCAATAGGACAAATGAAGCACGAGACAACTAAGGCGTGCAATTACAATAATTAAGACAAGTAGCAAATAAGCACGGAGTCATGGAAGGAACAAAACAATTAAGAGGTCAAGACAATAAGGAAGGCAACAACTTCAACTATAGCATATAAGTGCAAAATGTCAAGTAAGAAGTACAGTGAGTGCTAGCAACGTCAAATAAAGCATATAAGAGTAGATTAACGATGAGAGACATAACACGTCATGACAATTCACTTAAAGGTATGGAAATAATCTAGATAACCTAAACCGGTGAAATACCATATATAGCTCGTGTACCCACTCGTCACCTTATGTACGCGGCATCCACATAACACAATTAGCACAATCAACTCGAATCATAAGGGGTAGTTTCCCCCACACAAAGTTAGGCAATACACTGTAACGACACGGTCGGTCATTTTGAGAGTAATATCCCCGATCCTCTATTTACTGCTTCCCTCATATCATTTTATGCATATGTGACTTGCCAAGGGGTTTTGTTTGTGGTTTCAGTGTAATTTGGGACACTTAGTCCCTAAAACGGAAGCTTAAGTTCTAGGATTTCGACCATAGTAGGAACTATGTGAAGACAGCTCCAGAATGGAGTTTCGTCAGTTTCGTTAGCTCCATTGGGTGATTTCGGACTTAGGATCATGTTCGGATTATGTTTCCGAGGTCTGTAGCTGAATTGGGCTTGAAATGGCGAAAGTTGATTTCTTGGATAAGTTCGACCTGAAGTGGACTTTTTGATATCAGGGTTAGATTTTGATTCCGGAATCTGGGCATTTTCCTTTGGGCTGGGAGGGCTTCCACTAGGGAAGGGCACCTGCTCTCCAATTTCTATTCTTTGTTATCTGTATCGAACTGATATGTTCCAAACGCGAGAGTCATTCTTTCGATTCAGTAGAGCGAGAATCCCCTTTTTAGGAGTATACCGGGGCCATCCTTCTAAGAAATAAAAAAAGTAGGGCAATAGTTGACTCTTCACAGTTACCCCATCTCAGCTTTCATTGAAAATCTCGTCAATAAATGATCAAAAACCGTTCGTTTCTCCCTTCCTCTCCTCTCTTTAAACTGAGAAAGAAGAAAGAAGGACCGAGTCTTGCAGATCTGCTGCTTCAGATTCATCGAGCTGGGTTTGGAGGGTTTGTAATGTCAATTATGACTTGTGTGTTTGGGGTCAATCAGACGTGATTTGATAGGTTTCAGCATCGGTTGTAGTAGTTTGAAGTTTCAAAGTTCATTAAGTTTGAATTGGAGGGTGATTCGTGTTTTTAGCACTGTTTGATATGATGGCTTGACTAAGTTTGTATGGTGTTATAGGACCTGTTGGTATGTTTGGTTGAAGTGTCGGGGGCCTCAGGTGGATTCCATATGGTTAACAGACAAATTTTGGACTTGTTGAAGTTGAAGAATTTCTGGTGTTTCCAGATGCTGGTTTCCTTCTTCGTGTTCGCGAAGAGGAACTGGAGACATGAGGGGATTTTGTAATGACCAGGCCGATCGCTTCGAGAGTTGTACCCGTGTTCCTCCATCTTCTACTCCTTTTGTGTTCTACAGTTTTTATATGACTTACCGGTTAGTTGGTTCGAGTCCAGAGTGATTTCAGAGTAAATTGAGACACTTCGTCTCTTAATTCATAGCATAAGTTGGAAAATTTGACCTGATATTGAATTATCTGTAAACGACCTTGGATTTGAATTTTGATGATTCTGTTAGCTCCATTAGGTGATTTTGGACTTAGGAGTGTGTCCCTAATGTGATTTGGAGGTCCGTATTAGGATTTGGCTTGAAATGCCAAAAGTTCAAATTTTGAAAAGTTTGATCGGGAGTGGACTTTTTTGATATTGTAATTTAGGGCTTATTGGTATGTTTGATTGAGGTCTCGGTGGCCTCGGGTTGATTTCGGGTGATTAATGGTCATGGTTTGAGTTGGTGAAGCAACTGAAGTGCTACTATTACTGGTGTACCTGGGGAGGGCACCACAGGTGCGAGCCCGTAGAAGCGGGGCAAGAGCCATAAAAGCGACCAAGGGAGAGTTGAGCATAGGACGCACGTGCGAAGATTTTCCCGCACCTATGATGGTCGCAGAACCGGGAAGAAGGGCACAAATGCGGGTTGGATCCACAGGTGCGATGTAGTTTCTGCACCTGTGACATGCGCAGATGCAGTCCAGTGCTCGCAGAAGCGGAGTTAGCTGGGTAAGAGGATTGCAGAGGAGCGTAGTTTTGGTCGCAGAAGCGGTCCCGCATATGCGGATGAGTGGCCACAAGTGAGAAGGGCCTGGGCAGAATGTTTAAAAGCAAGGTTCGCGATTATAGTCTCATTTCAACAATTTGAAATCGGACTTGGGCGATTTCGGAGAGGATTTTCGAGGGGATTGTTGAGATAAGCTTGTTGTACTCATTTTTGATCAATAATCTTGTTAGCCCGTTATTTTCCCACTAGATTGTGTGGTGTTGAGGTGAAATTAGGGGGTTTGACTAGGATTTGGAGAATGAAATTTAGGGATTTGAGGGACAATTTGGTGTCAGAATTTAGTAAATTTGATATGGTTAGACTCGTGAATGAATGGGCTTTCGGGTTTTGTGACTTTTCCCAGATTTTAAGACGTGGGTCAGGGGGCCGAGTTTGAGCCGATTTCGGATTTTTGGCTATTATTTAGTATTTTTACTATCGAATTGATCCCTTTAGCCTATGTTAATTGTATTGTACTGCTTAAGGCTTGATTCGGGATGTTTGGAGACAGATTTGAGAGGCAAATGCATTTTGGAGTAAAGTTTTGCCCGGAATAAGGTAAGTAACACTTTCAAACGTGGTTCTGAGGGTTCAAAACCCCGAATTATGTATTATGTAATTAGTATTGAGGTCATGCCAAGTGACGGGCGTGCGGGCGTGCACTGTGGGAACTGTGACCTGGTTGATTCCATTGCACTGTATAGTGGTTCTATTTGGTTGAAATATGTGTCTTCATCATGTGATAAAGTAATTGAGTATCATGCTAGATATCATGGTTAGACTTGCTGATACTGTTGGGACCCATAGTGGTCATTTCTTACTGTCATCTTACTGATTTCATTGATATTTTGTACTTATCCATATTCATGCATTTCATATCATATCTCAATCTCTGTTGTTATTTGTTGATACATCATACCATTGTTTCCGGGCTAGTTTCATGACATTGTGAGCCCGTGAGTGAGACTAGAAAGATTGATGACCGAGAGATACCGAGAGCCTGATTATGAGTGACAATTATGGAGTCGGGTTGCACGCCGTAGCGGTTAAATTGATTTATGATAGCGCTTGGGCTGAAGGAGCCCCTCCAGAGTCTGTACATACCCTAGTGAGTGCGGCTGATATTATTGAGGGATGGATCTTTCATGCAAGGCTAGAATTCATAGTTGTACATGTTATATGCCCTACATTTTATGTGCGTTAATGATAAAAATACACTTTTTATGTGCATAATAGAGTCTATTTCATGTGTAGGTGAATTGGAGATGGAAACCAAGCTAAATGGATGCAAATACATTGAAAATACGCTAAAGAGGCGAGGAGGAGTACACCGGGGTATAGCCGGGCGCCAGAGCCCAAACGCCTGATCCTGCCTGGCGTTAGCCAGGCGTTAGAGCTGAAACGCCTGATCCTGCCTGGTGTTATCCAGGCGTTAGAGTTGAAACGCCATCCTTAGCCAGGCGTTAGGGCCCAAACGCTAGGTCCTAAGTTCGGTCAATTCCGAGTTTTGACGAGTTTAAGTGTTTCCCGGTTGGAATAGAAGTCTCCTACACGTTTAGGGTTCGTCCTAAACATATAAATAGACTCCAAAAACACAACATAGAGGAGGTCAGAAGGCATTGTGAGAGGAGGATTCGAAAGATTAGAAGAGACGGACGGCAAGACATCAATTTGTACAGATTTTCTTCATTACTTTGTCGTTTCATTATGCAAGTTATTTTAAAGTTGATTTTTTTGAACATGTTTAGCTAACTTCTTTAATCTAGGGTTTTGGTACAACTCATTGGAGGATGAACTTATTGTGTTATTAATAGAGTTCCGATTGATTGATTAATCTCTATTTGTTCAACTACGTTCTTGTTGTAGTTGATTGAATGGCCCTCAATTAGCTGTTCCTATTTATTATGTATCTACTTGAGAGAGAGTGCATATTTAGGTAGTTGTTTGAACAACACCACTCCCGGAGTATAGACGAAAGTCATAACCGAGGGTTTAGAGGTTGGATTAGAGATAACGATACCTCGGGTGCAATCTAAAGTGAACTGTAATGCAATCTAGCTAGCGTAACTTGAGAGAGTGCGTCTAGTAAATTATCATAATTACTTGAGAGAGATTTATGGTAGATAGAGTGTTCATGATTGATAAATACAACTAATCAAGCTATATAAAGTATCCGAGAAGTAAATTCACCGACGGGGGAAACCATAATTTTAGATCTTTATTACAATTGTTTACACCTTAGCATAGTTAATCTTTAGTGTTAGTAATTTAAATAACATCAAGTGACAGTTGAGTATTCTAAAAGCTTGCTTGATACGTAAATTCCCTGTGGGAGCGACTCTGGGCATAATACCCCGGACTATATTTGCAACACCCGCTTAGTCTTTTATTAGACATAGTTGAGCGTGACCAAATTTTGGCACCATTGCCGGGGATAGATCTTCCCTGGACATGGATCTTGTCCGAAGCATTTGATACTTGTAGATGGATCTTCTCCACGGGTCAGATTGGTGTTCCTCTGTACTAGGTGACTGATGGTCAGTGATGTATATATTCAGGGATGGATCTTCCCTGGGCCGTATGGGCCATATACAGTACCGAGTGGTTGAGTATTTTAGGGCGTGAGCACATGAGATTGTCATCATGGTGCATCACATACAATATGTGCATTGGCATGTAGAAGCAGAAGAGTTATATCCTTAACATTGTTCAGATTTGATCTATTTTACTGTTTTGAACTATCTATTTAACTTAAAAGCATGCCTGCATTTTAGCACTATTATTTCTATTTTTAACTGTACGGGTTGAGTTTGTTACTACCATTCAGCCCAAAGGTTGGAATTGTTACTTACTGAGTTGGTTGTACTCACATTACACCCTGCACCTTGTGTGCAGATCCAGGTTCTCGGGTCACAATATCTGTTAATCGAGGAGTTAGGATTATCGAGGTAGCTGCATGGCGTTCGCAGTCCTTGACTCTCCCTATTTATATTTATCTGTACTTTAGTTTTATTCCCTAGACATTGCAGTAGAGTGTATTCTGGTATAGATGCTCATGTACTATGTGACACCCCGGTTTAGGAATAAATTGTGTCGTAATTCGGATTATTTCTATTTCAAAAGGCTTTTCTTCAATATTAATTGCTCCCGTCTTTATTTTTTGAAAGTTTTTACTGTGTTGAGAGTTTGAGTAGTGGCTTGCCTAGTTCCAAGTTAGGCGCCATCACGATGGTTAGTTTTTAGGTCGTGACAAGTTGGTATTAGAACATAGGTTACATAGGTCTCACGAGTCATGAGCAAGTTTAGTAGAGTCTTGCGGATCGATACGGAGACGTCTGTACTTATCTTCGAGAGGTTGTCGAACCCTTAGAAACTTCACAT
This sequence comes from Nicotiana knightiana, assembly GCA_005239525.1. Lineage (NCBI taxonomy): Eukaryota > Viridiplantae > Streptophyta > Magnoliopsida > Solanales > Solanaceae > Nicotiana > Nicotiana knightiana. The sequence goes on along the minus strand of MDKJ01309007.1, from coordinate 13,356 downwards.
TCTTGAATTCTTGTTGTACGATTCTGTTGATTATGGTAACTAAACTTTTGTTACTCTATTCTGTCACAGATGGTGAGGCACATACTACGGGGTAGGATGGACCGCCACAAGTACAACCAGTCAGGGCCGCGAGAGGTCAAGGTCATAATAGAAGTTGCGGTAGGGGCAGAGGTTTAGCTCACACAACAGCTAGGGCAGCACCTACAGATCCACTAGTTTCCCTAGTTCAGGATCAGGTCCCAGTTGTGGATGCGCCAGCGGAACCAGCTCAGGCACCAGTTGTGCCCATTGTGATTCCAGGCCTTCAGTAGGCCTTGGCTCATATTCTGACCGTTTGCACTAGTCCTTCTCAGGCGGTCTCTATTTCAGCTGCAGCGGCCACTTCTTAGGCCGAGGGAGGTACCCAGACTCTCACCGCCCGCACACTAGAGCAGGTGATGCAGGGACTCCAGACGCTTGGGGCACCACCAGCCCAGTCGGTTGTAGCTGCTCAGGACTATGTGGTTCCTGTTATGCGTGAGGATGAGTAGTGTAGATTGGAGAGGCTTGGGAGACTCCAACCTCCATCTTTCAGTGATACATAGGCAGTGGATGCACATGGCTTCTTAGATAAGTGTTAGAGGATGATCCGTACAACAAGTATTCTGGAGACCAGTTGGGTCTCGTTCACTATTTTTCAGTTTTTTGGGGCTGACTTCACTTGGTGGGAGGTATATGATAGGCGTAGGTCGATCGGTGCAGCTCCACTTACTTGGCAGGAGTTCACTGTTCCCTTCTTGGAGAATTTCATGCCGCTGTCTCGCAGAGAGGAGCTGCGCAGATAGTTTGAACAGTTATGTCAGGATGATATGTTCGTGACGCAGTATGATATGAGGTTCTCTGAGTTGGGCCATCATGTAATTTGGTTATTTCCCACAGATAGGGGGAGGATCAAGAGGTTCATTGATGGCCTCACATTTCAGTTACGGATGCTTATGACTAGAGAGAGTGTATCTGGTGCTACATTCGAGGAGGCTGTCAACATTGCTCGACAAATTGAGATGGTATGCAGTTAGGTGCAGGTTGAGATGGAGGCCAAGAGGTCTCGTGGATCAGGTGCTTTTAGTAGTGTTCCTTCTAGAGGTCAGTTCCACCACGGCAGGGGTCGTCCTTATAGGCATGCTCGGACGGCTCGCCCAGTTCACCGTGGTGCATCATCTTGCCATGGTTCTCACAGTTCTCAGCAGGGTCACTCATCTCTCAGTGCCCTTCTAGCTCAGGGTTCGTCTCATGCACCGTTAGCTTAGGGTTCATTTATGCCGGATCCTTCTAGCAGTTATTCTGGTGCTCAGAGCTCCCTTCAGTCCCGACTGCCATTTGCAGGGAGGAGTTATTTTGAGGGTGGAGATATGGGTCATATCAAGAGGTACTATCCCCGCCTCTTTGGAGGTTCGGCTCAGTAGAGGAGTCATCCCACGACTTCAAGACCAGTTACTTCACCACCTGCCCAGCCAACTCGGGATGGAGCGTAGTTAGCTAGGGGTCGCCCTAGAAGGGAGGCTGATCAGGGGGAGACCAGGCCCAATTCTATGCTCTCCCTGCCAGACCATATGTCATTGCTTTGTATGATGTGTTCATAGGTATAGTCTCAGTTTGCCATGGGGATGCCTCTGTATTATTTGACCATGATTCTACTTATTCATATGTGTCTTCGTATTTTGTCCAGTATTTGAATATTCCCCGTGAGTCTCATTTGTTCATGTATCTACGCTAATGGGCGATAATATTGTTGTGGAACGTGTATACCTATCGTGTGTAGTGACTATCTGCGGTCAGAAGACTTGAGTGGATCTCTTGTTTCTTAGTATGGTCGATTTAGACGTGATTTTGGGTATGAATTGGTTGTCTCCATGTCATGCTATTCTAGATTGTCACGCTAAGACCGTGATGTTGTCAATGTTGCGGTTGCCGGGGGTTAAGTGGACCGGCTCTATATACTATGTTCCCAGTAGAGTGATTTCATACTTGAAGGCTCATCGGATGGTTGAGAACAATTTTCTATCTTATTTGTCCTTTGTAGAGGATGTTAGTGCAGAGACCCCTACTATTGATATTGTTCTGGTGGTGTGAGATTTCCCAAATATGTTTCTTACAGACCTTCCGGGCATGCCCCTGATAGGGATATTGATTTTGGTATTGATTTGGTGCCGGACAGTCAGCCCATTTCAATTCCACTATACCATATGGCACCAGCTGAGTTGAAGGAATTGAAGGAGCAACTTCAGGAACTCCTTGATAAGGGGTTTATTCATCCTAGCGTGTTACCTTGGGGTGGACTAGTTCTATTTGTGAAGAAGAAGGATGGTACTATAAGAATGTGCATTGATTATAGAGCAATTCAACAAGGTCACAATCAAGAACAAGTATATTTTGCCACGTATTGATGATCTGTTTGACCAGCTTCAGTGAGCGAGGGTGTTCTCCAAGATTTATTTGAGGTCAAGGTATCACCTGTTGAAGATTCGGGAATCGGATATTCTTAAGACAGCCTTCAACACCCGATATGGACATCATGAGTTCCTTGTGATGTCTTTTGGGCTGACCAATGCCCCAACACCGTTCATGCATCTGATGAACAGTGTGTTTCAGCCTAATCTTGACTTGTTCGTTATTGTATTCATTGATGATATCCTGATGTACTCTCATAACCAACAGTGTGTTTAGAGTTGGCCCAGACCGTCCTCATCCATGAAGATTTGGAGATTTCTTGGTTCGGCTAGTTATTACTGTCGTTTTGTGGAGGGTTTCTCATCTATTGCGTCACCCTTGACCAAATTGACCGAAAAAGTGCTCCTTTTAGGTGGTCGGATGAGTTTGAGGAGAGCTTTCAGAAGCTCAAGACTGCTTTGACCACGACTCCAGTTCTAGTTCTACCATAAGTTTCTAGTTCTTACACAATGTATTGTGATGCTTCTCTGATTAGTATTGGGTGTGTTCTGATGCAGGAGGGTAGAGTGATTGCTTATGCTTCACTCCAGTTGATGCCCCATGAAAAGAACAATCTTGTCCACGACCTTGAGTTAGAAGCTATTGTTCATGCCTTGAAGATTTGGCGGCACTATTTGTACGGTGTCCATTGTGAGATTTACACCGATCACCGAAGTTTGCAGCATCTGTTCAACAGAAGGATATTAACTTGCGTCAGCAGAGGTGGTTGGAGATGCTTAAGGACTATGATATCACCAATTTGTACCATCCAGAGAAGGCTAATGTGGTGGTAAATGCCTTGAGTCGTTGTACAGAGAGTTTGGGGAGCTTAACATATCTACCAGCAGTAGAGAGGCCATTGGCATTCGATGTTAAGGTCCTAGCCATCCAATTTCTTTGATTGGATATCTGAGCCGAGTCGAGTGTTGGCTTGTGTGGTCTCTCGATCTTCTCTTTATGATCGTATTAGGGAGCATCAGTATGATGACCCCTATCTGCGTGTCCTTAAAGACATGGTCAAGCACGGTGATGCTAAAGAGGTCACTATCGGGGATGATGGTGCATTGAGGATGCAGGGCAGGCTATGTGTGCCAAATGTAGATGGTTTGCGTGAGTTGATTCTTCAGGAGGGTCATAGTTTGCGGTATTATATTCATCCAGGTACCGCAAATATGTATTAGGACTTGAGGCAACATTACTGGTGGAGGAGAATGAAGATGGACATAGTGGAGTATGTAGCTCGGTGTCTAAATTGCCTGCAGCTAAAGTATGAGCATCAGCGGCCAGGTGGGTTGCTTCAGAAGTTAGAGATTCCGGAGTAGAAATGGGAGCGGATCACCATGAATTTTGCTATTGGGCTTCTCCAGACTCAGCGGAAGTTTGATGACGTTTGATTGATTGTGGATAGGCTCACCAAGTCAGCTCATTTCGTTCCTATAATGACTACCTATTGTTCCGAGCAGCTAGCTCAAGTGTATATCCGCGAGATCATCAGGCTTCATGGCGTACCGGTATCTATCATCTCTGACCGGGGTATGCAATTTACATCATGGTTCTAGAGGGCCGTACAACATGAGTTGGGTACTCGAGTGGAGTTGAGCATAACATTTCACCTTCAGACGGACGGACAGTCCGAAGAACTATTCAAATATTAGAGGATATGCTCTGTGTATGTGTGATGGAGTTTGGGGATTTGTGGGATCAGTTCTTACCACTTGTGGAGTTTTCCTACAACAACAATTACCATCCGAGCATCCAGATAGCACCGTATGAGACTCTGTATGGTAGGCAGTGTCGGTCTTCAGTGGGTTGGTTCGAGCTGGGTGAGGCTAGGTTATTGGGTACAGACTTGGTTCAGGATGCTCTGGAGAAGGGTAAGGTGATTCAGGATCTACTTCGCACAGCCCAGTCCAGACAAAAGAGTTATGCAGATAGGAAGGTTTGCGATGTTACATTCACAGTTGGAGAGAAGGTCCTGCTTCGACTGTCACCCATGAAAGGTGTTATGAGGTTCGAAAAGAAAGTCAATTTGAGCCCAAGGTTTATCGGCCCATTTGAGGTGTTGTGACGTCTTAGTGAGGATGTTTATGAGCTTCCCTTTCCGCCCAGTCTAGCAGGAGTTCATCCAGTATTCCATGTTTCTATGCTCCAGAAGTATCAGGACGATCGTCTTATGTGTTGGATTTCAGCTCAGTCCAATTGGATAAGGATTTGTCTTATGTTGAGGAGCGGCGGGCTATTTTGGGCAGGCGGGTTCGAAAGCTGAGGTCAAAGAACATTGCTTCCATGAAGGTTCAGTGAAGGGTCAGCCAGTCAAGGAGGCCACTTGGGAGACCGAGCACGATATGCGCAGCTATTTTCCTCATCTTTTCGTCACTTCAGGTCTCTATACTTGTTCGAGGACGAACGTTTGTTTAAGAGAGAGAGGATGTAACGACCTGAACGATCGTTTTGAGAGTTGTAGCCTTGTTCCCCCATCTTCTGCTCCTTTTGTGTTCTATATTTGTTATATGAATTACCGAGTTAGTTGGTTCGGGTCCGGAGTGATTTCAGAGTGAATTGAGACACTTAGTCTCTTAATTGAAAGCTTAAGTTGGAAAAGTCAACCGAATGTCGACTTATATGTAAACGACCTCGAATTTGAAATTTAATGGCTCCATTAGCTCTATTAAGTGATTTTGGACTTAGGAGTGTGTCCAGAATGTGATTTGGAGGTTCGTAGTAGGATTATGCTTGAAATGACAAAAATTGGAATTTTAGAAAGTTTGACCGGGAGTGGACTTTTTGATATCGGGGTCATATTGGATTTCCAGAAGTTGGAGTATGCTAGTGGTGTCATTTATGACTTGTGTGCAAAATTTGAGGTCAATCGGATATGGTTTGATAGGTTTCGGTGTCGTTTATGAAATTTGTTAATTTCAAAGTTCATTATGCTTGAATCCATGTGTAATTCGTGTTTTTGGTGTTGTTTGAGGTGATTTGATGGTTAGACTAAGTCTGTATTGTGATTTAGGGCTTGTTGGTATGTTTGGTTGAGGTTCCGGGGGCCTCAAGTTGGTTTCGGGTGATTAACAGGCTTGGTTTGGGTTGGTGAAGCAGCTGAAGTGCTGATGCTACTGGTGTAACCGCACCTGCTAGTGGGCACCGCAGGTGCCAGCCCGCAGAAGCGGAGCAAGAGTTGCAGAAGTGACCAAGGGAGTGTTGAGCAGAGGAAGCAGGTGGGAAGATTTTAGCGCCCCTGCGATGGTCGCAGAACCGGGAAGAAGGGCACAAATGCGGGTTAGATCCACAAGTGCGATGTAGTTTCTGCACCTGCGACATGCGCAAATGCGGTCCAGTGCTCGCAGAAGAGGATTCAGCTGAGTAAGTGGATTCCGCAGAAGCGGAGTTTTAGCCGCAACTGCGGATTTGTGGTCGCAGGTGCGAAGGGCCTAGGCAGAATGTTTAAAAGCAAGGGTTCATGATTTTAGTCTAATTTCAACATTTTGATCTCGGACTTAGGCGATTTTGAAGTGGACTTTCGATGGATTATTGTGGTAAGCTTCTTGTACTCGTTTTTGATCAATAATCTTGTTTCCCCATTGTTTTTCCCACCTAGATTATGTGGTGTTGAGGTGGAATTTAGGAGTTTGAGGCTACTGGAGAATGAATTTTGGGGATTTGAGGGACCATTTGGTGTCGGATTTTAGTAAATTTGATATGGTTAGACTCGTGAGTGAATGGGCTTTCGGGTTTTGTGACTTTTGTTGGATATTGAGATGTGGGCTCGGGGGCCGGGTTTGAGCCGATTTTGATTTTTTGTCTATAATTTAGTGTTTTTCCTCTGGAATTGATCCCTTTAGCCTATATTAATTGTATTGTACTACTTATGGCTAGATTCGGGACGTTTGGAGACCGATTTGATATGCAAAGGCATTTTGGAGTAGAGTTTTGCCTGGATTGAGGTAATTAACACTTTCAAACTTGGTTCTGAGGGTTCAAAACCCCGAATAATGTATTATGTCATTGGTATTAAGGTGACGCACATGCCAAGGGACAGGCGGGCGGGTGTGCATCATGGGAATTGTGAAATGGTTGATTCCATGGCACTTTGTAATGGTTCTATTTGGTTGATATCCATGTCTTCATCATGTGGTAATTGAGTTGTTGATCATGCTAGATATCATGTTTAGGTTTTATGCTAGTATTGTTGGGACCCATAGTGCTCGTTTCTTGTTGTCATCTTACTGATTTTCTTGATATTTCGTACTCAGTCATATTCATGCATTTCCTATCATATCTCAGTCTCTATTGTTATTTGTTGATACATCATACCATTTTTTCCGGGCTAGTTTCAAGACATTGTGAGCCCGTGAGTGAGACTGGAGATTTTTATTACTGAGTGAGGCCGAGAGCCTAATTATGAGTGATAGTTATTGAAGGATGGATCTTCCCTGGACATGGATCTTGTCCGAAGTATTTGATACTTGGAGATAGATCTTCTCCACGGGCCGGATTGGCCTTCCTTTGTATTGGGTGACTGTTTGTCAGTGATGTATATATTTTGGGATGGATCGTCCCTGGTCCGTATGGACCATATAGAGTACCGAGTGGTTCAGTATTTGAGGGTGTGAGCACATGACACTGTCGGCATGGTGCATCACATACAGTTTGTGCATTGGCACGTAGAAGTAGAAGAGTTATATCCTTCATATTGTTCAGATTTGATCTATTTTACGGTTTTGAACTATCTATTTAACTTGAAAGCATGCATATGTTTATGCACTGTTATTTCTATTTTTAACTGTATCGGTTGAGTTCTTCACTACCTTTTTTGTCCAAAGGTTGGACTAGTTACTTACGGAGTTGGTTGTACTCATGTTACACCCTGCACCTCGTGTGCAGATCCAGGTGATTCAATTCACAGCGGCTGCTGATTGAGGGGTCAGGATTTGGAGACTATCGAGGTAGCTGCATGGCATTCGCAGTCCTTGACTCTCCCTCTTTATATTTGTTTGTACTTCAGTTTTATTCCCTAGGCATTGTAGTAGACTATATTCCGGTACAAATGCTCATGTACTCTGTGAACCCCGTTTTTGGGATAGATTGTATCATATTTTGGATTATTTCTGTTTCAAAAGGATTTTCTTCAATATTAATTGCTTCCGTCATTATTTTCAAAGTATTTTCTATGTTGAGATGTTGAGTAGTGGATTGCTTAGTTCCATAATAGGCGCTATCATGACAGTTGGTTTTTGGGTGGTGACAGATTTGTGCTTCGCGTTCATGATGAAGTTCCTGCATTCGCAAAGCTCTGAGGTAACAAGTCTACACGTTCCCAATGAGGGTCCCGTGTTCGCGTAGAGAAAGCTAGTCAACTTAGTCTCCAGGCAATTTGCCTACGCGTTCGCGATGATGGTCCCGCATTCACGAAGGGTCGAGCTGAGTAAGCTTCGTGTTTTCAATTAGGCCATCACGTTCGTGATGAAGAATTTTGGACTGAAGTAATTTTGTGCATCGCGAAAGCGAGGTTTCTTCTGTGTTCGTGAAGAAGGGATCACTGGATAGTTATAAATATTTCAAATATGAGGGTTAGGCCATTTTTATAAAAACATGAGACAGAGAGCTCGGATTTGGACGAAATTTTGGGAGATTTTTAGAGGAAGCTATTGGGTAATGATTCTTGACTCATTTATGGTTATATTCCATTAATATATAGTTGGTTCTATCCTTTAATTTCGGATTTGGGTAGAGAAAATTGAAAAAAAATGGTAAAACTTCTTCAACCAAAATTTTGAGTTTTAATTGAGATTTTGACGTCGGATTTGAGTTATTTTGGCATGAGTGAACTCGTGGGTGAATGGGTATTTGTATTTTATGACTTTTACCTGATTTTGAGACGTTGGCCCAGGTCGTCTTTTTGGGTCGATTTTCGAAATTCTTGTTAAAGTCTTGATTTCATTAATTAGATTAGTCTATTATAGTTATATTTAGGGTATGTAATTATTTTTGTCTTGATTTGGGCTATTCAGAGTCAGATATCGAGTAAAGGGTATTCTTATTGATTGATTGAGCTTTGTTGTGATACCCTTGTGATATGTGAGCGTCGTGTATGCGAGGTGACGAGTGTGTACACGGGCTAATTATTGTAAAATCCGGTTTTTCACTGAGTACTAGCATGTTACACCTTACTTGAGTTATATCAGCATGTGTAATTATCCTGTTTAGTCTAATTTTGCATGTCTACGTGTCTTAAATGCTTATTTGAAATTTGTGCAACATTTTTAGTTGAATTCCTTCCTTTATTTGATTATTTGTACAAACCTTGGCTGTAGAATCCTTACTGTTAATTGCTTTTTTGACCGATTTGAGTTGTGTGTTTACTTTTCGGACTACGAGGCGGTACCTCGGGAGATCCCCCTGCACATTTACTTTTGGGACTATGAGGTGGTACCTCAGAGATCCCCCTACACATATACTTTTGCGACTATGAGGTGGTACCTCGGGAGATCTCCTTGCATATTTACTTTTGGGACTACGAGACGGTATCTCAGAAGATCACCTGTTAAGTATTTACTTTTGGGACAACGAGACGGTATCTTGGGAGTGCCCCTGTTGTTTATCTCGTTGTGCTGTGTTTTTATTTCTCTGTGAACTATTTCTGTTATATTCTTCGTTTGTCTTTATTTTATTATATCATTTGTCTTATTATTATATCCTAGTAGGGACCGAACCTAACCTCGTCATTACTCTACCGAGGTTAGGCTTGGCACTTACTGGGTACCGTTATGGTGTACTCATGCTACTCTTCTGCACATGTTTTGTGTGCTTCTTATCATCCTCGTTATCAATGAGCAGCGAGACTTTGGAGACTTCAAGGTATTCTAGTTGCGTGCGTAGACCTCAAAGTTCCCCTCTATTCCCTCCTTTGTCATTTACCTTTCCGTACTTTCTTAGACTCTGGTGCATTGAGATACCAGTTTTTATTCTGTAGCTTGTGACTTGTGACTATCGGGTTTTGAGAAATACTGTTTATACTCGAGTGTTGGGTTTTGTACATGTTGAGCGACATCTTCTCAGTTATTTAATTATCTGTTGCAGTTTAGTTTCTAATTTTTTCTTTTATTTCTATTTTCCACAAATTGTTAGTGTTACCTAGTCGTGGATACTAGGTGTCTCACGGCGTCTTAAGGAGGGAGAATTGGTTCGTGACAAGTTGGGATCAGAGCTCTAGGTTCACAGGTATCGTGAGTCACAAAGAAGTTTAGTAGAGTCTCGTGGATCGATACAGAGACGTCTGTACTTATCTTCGGGAGGCTATGGAACTATTAGAAAAAATTATACTTCTTTGATTCCTTGTCGTACGAAATTGTTGACTTTGAAATTCTAAACTTTTGTCTTCTGTTCTCTCACGGATGGTCAGAATACGTACAAACGCATCTGATGACTAGGCACATGTTTCCCTGCTATATCCGCGAGAGGCCGGGGTCGGGGTAGAGGCCGAGGATGTCCATGTGGTGCAGCCAGAGCACCCGCACGAGCTGCTATAGAGGAGCCCCTAGTAGCTCCAGCTATAGGTCAGGCACTTGAGGTACCTGTTACTGCACTAGTCCTCCAGGAGACTCTAGCCTAGTTTCGAAGCATGTTCAACACCTTGTCTTGGGTTGGATTGATGCCAATTGCTCCTTCCACATCTCAGGTCGGGGAGGACAACATACTCCCGCCGCCGGTACCCCCGAGCAGCGGGTTCAGATCAACCAGGTTCCAGAGATTATACTGATGCAACCGGTAGCTCTAGTTCAGCCCAAAGTTAGGGCAACAGTTTCCGAGGCGGAGCAGCTAAGACTTAAGAGGTACAAGAAGTACCACCCTCCTACCTTTAGTAGATTGGCGTCAGAGGATGCCCAGGGTTTTCTGGAGGAGTGTCGCCGTATTCTTCGTACTATGGGTGTAGCGGAGTTGAGAGGGGTTTCTTTTACCACATTCCAGCTTAGATGAGCAGCCTATCAGTGGTGGAGTGCTTATGAGTTTGGTAGTCCGGCTAAGGCAGCTTCACTTACATGGACTCAGTTCTTGGACATGTTCTTGAGGGAGTATGTTCCCCAGAGTCTCAGAGACGCATGGCGCGCCGAGTTTGAGAAGTTGCACCAGAGTTCTATCATTATGTTAGAATATGCAGTTCGCTTCAGTGATTTGGCCCGACATGCACCAGCCTTGGTTGCTACAGTTCGAGATAGGGTCCGTCGATTTATTGAGGGACTTCACCCCAGTATCAGGATTAGCATGGACCAGGAGTTGGAGATTGATATTTCATACCATAAGGTTATGAGTATTTCTAGGAGATTGGAGGGTATGCTTGCTCGGGAAAGAGAGGAGAGAGAGGCCAAGAGGTCCTGAGAGTCTGGCACTTATAGTAGTACTCGTTCCCCAACTACAGTTTATATGGTAGGGGTTATGTGTGTCACCCCGTTCATTCAGCAGTTCCAGCCACCAGTGGTATTCCTGCCCCTTCTAGGCCCCAGAAGCCTTATTATGCACCGCCAATATCTAGTGCACCGCCTGCACGAGGTGCTTTCAGCGGTCAGTCTAGCAGACCTGGCCCGAGCCAGCCACAACATCCAGTCCCTCCGAGAGATTTTTTTGAGTGTGGTGACACTCTCCATATGGTGAAGGATTACCCTAGATTTAGGAGAGGTGCACCTCAATAGGCTTCTTAGGCACCGCGTGCTTTACTGGGTACTCAGGCTATGATTATAGCATCAGCTACCACTCCACCTGCTCAGCCAGCTCGAGGTGGAGCTAGGGGAGGTAGAGGTAGCCCTAGAGAGGGAGTCCATGACAGATATTATGCGCTTCTTTCTCGTACAGAGACAGTTGCTTGCGACTCTATCATTAAAAGTATTATTCCCATCTGTCATAGAGATGCGTCAATTTTATTTGATCCAGGATCCACTTATTCCTATGTGTCGTCTTATTTTGCCCGTATTTGGGCGTATCTCGTGATTCTTTGAGTTCTCCTGTTTATGTGTCTACATCTGTGGGAGATTTTATTGTTGATGACCATGTATATCGGTCGTGTTTGGTTGTTCTTAGTGATTTTGAGACCGGAGCTGGCTTATTATTGCTCAGTATGGTAGATTTTGATATTATTTTTGGCATGGACTGGTTGTCATCCCATTATTCTATTCTTGATTGTCACGCCAAGTATGTGACGTTGGATATGCGAGGATTACCGCGATTAGAGTAGAGAGGTACCTTAGAGTATACTCCCAGCAGAGTTATTTCATTTCTTAGAGCTCAAAGAATGGTTGAGAAGGGGTGTGATGTGTATCTAGCTTATATGAGAGATGTAAGTATTGATACCCCTATAGTTGAGTCAGTTCCAATAGTGAGGGATTTTCCAGATGTATTTCAAGCTGATCATCCAGGCATGCCGCCCAACAGAGACATTGACTTCAATATTGATTTGTTGCCGGGCACTCAACCAATCTATATTCCTCCATATCGTATGGCTCCTCCTGAGTTGAAGGAGGAGTTACAGGAGTTGCTCGATAAAGGCTTCATTCGGCGTAGTGTATTACCTTGGGGTGCTCCAGTCTTGTTTGTGAAGAAAAAGGATGGTTATATGCGTATGACCATTGATTATCGCCAGTTGAACAAAGTTATAGTGAAGAATAGGTATCCATTAACTCGTACTGATGACCTATTTGATTAGTTGCAGGGTGCCAGATTGTTTTCCAAGATTGACTTACGTTCAGGCTATCATCAATTGAAGATTTGGGAGCCAGATATCCCGAAGACTGCCTTCAGGACTCGGTATGGTCACTACGAGTTCCTTATGATGTCATTTGGGCTGACCAATGCCCCAGCAACATTTATGCACTTGATACATAGTGTGTTCCGGCCCTATCATGACTTATTCATCATTGTGTTTATTGACGCCATTCTGGTGTGCTCCCGGGCTGGGGAGGATCATGAACAGCACCTGATGACTGTTCTTCAGACCTTGAGAGAAAAGAAGTTATATGCAAAATATTCGAAGTGTGAGTTTTGGCTAGATTTAGTAGCATTTGTGGGTCATGTGATGTCGAATGATGGGATCAAGGTGGATCTGAAGAGGGTGGAAGTAGTGCAGAGTTGGCCCAGGCCGTCCTCAGCTACCGAGGTCCGGAGTTTTCTTGGTTTGGCAGTGTATTACCGTCAATTTATAGAGGGTTTCTTATCTATTACAAAACCTATTACCAGGCTGACTCGGAAGGGGGTTCTGTTCAAGTGGACAGAGGAGTGTGAGAAAAGCTTTTAGAAGCTCAAAACAGCTTTGGCTACAGCCCTAGTATTGGTATTGCTTACAAGTTTGGGGTCTTATATTGTATATTGTGATGCGTCACGGATTGGTCTCGGCGCGGTGATGATGCAGGACGGTAGGGTGATTGCCTACGCGTTCATACAACTGAAGGTGCATGAAAAGAATTGTCATGTCCCTGACCTTAAGTTAGCAGCTATAGTTCATGCCTTGAATATTTGACAACACTATTTTTAAGGTGTCCCTTGTGAGATCTACACCGATCACCGGATTTTCCACTATCTGTTCAAGCAGAAATATCTTAACTTGCGCCATCGGAGGTGGTTGGAGCTGCTTAAGAACTATGATATCACCATATTATAACATCGCGGAAAGGCTAATGTGGTGGCCGATGCATTGAGTTGTCGGGCAGAGAGTTAGGGGAGCTTTGCATATCTACCAGCAGTAGAGAGGCCATTGACGTTATATGTTCAGGCCTTACCCAACTAGTTCGTTAGATTGGATATTTCTTAGCCGAGTCGAGTGTTGGCTTGTGTGGTCTCTCGGTCTTTGTTGGTTGATTTCCCAATGCACACGCAAGTGTACGTGGTCGACAAGTAATATAGGAT
>ML397542.1:89440-112058 GCA_005239525.1 Nicotiana knightiana | reverse complement strand
CCATATTTGGTCTTAAAAGCAGTTTTCCATTCATCTCCAGGATTCATTCGAATCTGATGGTAACCACTTTTTAGATCAATTTTAGAAAAGATTTTGGATCCATGCAATTGATCCAACATATCATCAAGACGAGGGATAGGATGGCGATACTTTACCGTTATCTTGTTGATTGCTCTACAATCCACGCACATCCTCCAAGTTCCATCCTTTTTGGGTACCAATAGGACGGGAACAGAGCAAGGGCTCATGCTCTCTCTCACAAAACCTTTCTCAAGTAACTCCTCAACTTGCCTTTGAAGCTCTTTTGTCTCTTCTGGATTACTTCTATAAGCAGACCTATTTGGAATTTGTGCTCCAGGCACAAAGTCAATTTGGTGATCAATGCCACGTAAAGGTGGTAGACCTTTAGGGATATCCTCAGGGAAGATATCATCAAAATTCTGCAAAAGAGAAGAAACACTACTTGGCAAAGAAGAAGTTAGTAACTCAGAATTAATCAAAACTTCTTTGTAAGTAAGTAGTATAGTGGGCAGCCCCTCTTTTCTTGCATTCAAACACTCTTTGGATTTTATGTACAAATTCTCCTTTTTCTTTTTCTTTGCCTCTTTCCGCTCACCAAAACTTTCCTTTTTATCATTCAAACCCTCTTTTACCAATTTTCTCAAGTTGCTTCCCTCTCTATCTCTCTCTTGGCCATTTTTTTTAGCTCTTGGCCTTCTTTTGTTTCTTTTGCCTCAAGCTCATTTTTTTTCTCCCCTTTGTTTTCCCATTGCTTCCCTCAACCTTTTTTGATCCTCAAATACTTGAGAAGGACTTAAAGGTGCAAGAGTATACTTCTTGCCATTAAGCTCAAGAGAATATCTATTATTTCTTCCATCATGAAAAACATTCCTATCATATTTCCACGGACGACCTAACAAGATGTGACCAAGCTTGCATAGGGACCACATCACAAAGAACATCATCCACATACCTACCAACATTGAAGGAAATCATGCATTGTTTGTTCACTTTCAGTTCACCACTATCATTCAACCATTGGAGTCTATAGGGCTTAGGGTGTTTCATGCATGCAAGCTCTAACATGTTCACCAAGTGTGAACTCACCACATTAGCACAACTACCACTATCAATAATCATAGAACAAGTTTTCCCGTCAACTCCACACCTAGTATGAAATATATTCTCCCTTTGTTCTTCATTATTGATTCCTAAATTAATAGTCATAATCTTCCTAACTACCCCAACCAAACCATTATTAAAATGCAACTCTACATCATCTTCACTCACACCTTCCTCTTCTTCCTCTTCCTCACTTTTTTCTCCCTCATATTTTCCATCTATAGTCCTCCTAACTATCCCAACCAAACCATCATTAGGAAGTTATACATCATCTTCACTTACTTCTCTCTCTTCTTCCTCACTTTTTTCACTCTTATATCCTCCATCTTCTCTCAATAGAATATTTCTTCTATTTGGACATTCATGCATCATATGACCTCTTCCATGACATTTGTGACATTGAATGGATCTAGAAGGTTTAGAGGATCTAGAATTGAAAGTTTTACCTCCCTCTTTCTCCTCAACTTTACCTTTCACCTTGTCTTCTTGAGGTCTAGAAATCACTTCTTATTTTGGCCATGACTTCTTGGAATTGGTGTTTGGATGACTTCTCCATGAGCTAGCTTGCTGCCTTCTTTTATTTTGCTTTTCTATTTTTACAGCCAAATCTACTAACTCATCTATAGTTACATATTATTGTATCTCTACTACATTAACTATTTCTCTGTTTAAACCATTAAGAAATCTAGACATGGTGGACTATTCTTCTTCCATACAATTAGCTTGGATCATAGCCATATCCATAACTTTAAAGTATTCATCAACAATCATGGTTCCTTGCTTCAAGGTCTGAAGACGCAGTTGTAGGTCTCTTTGAAAGTGGGAAGGCACAAACCTCTTCCTCATGACTCTCTTCATCTCGGTCCAAGTAGCAATGGGTGGTTCTCCATCTTGTTGTCTGTCCCTTGTAAAATTTTTCCACCAAATAGAAGCCTAATCAGAAAATTCAATAACGTCAAGCTTAACCTTCTTACCTTCAGAGTATTTGTCACAGTCAAATATGGCCTCAACTTTCTGCTCCCAATCAAGGTACAAATCTGGGTCTCTTGTGCCCTTGAAAGATGACATCTTCATTTTTATGCTACTAATATTATCATCTTCTACTCTACCTCATTGTCCCCTCCTATATCTTCCCACCCTATCTAGATTTACAAAAAGATCATCTACAACATCATCTATAGGGTTTTCTTGATTTACAATTGGGGCATGGGGTTCATTTCGCCTAGGATTATTTTGAGGTTTTACATCAGGTTGATTACCCTTCCTAAGTGCCGCTATTGTCTTATTTTGTTCAGCAATAATATTCCTTATCTCTTGGAATTGCAGGTTCCATCTCTCGAATTGTTGATGCATAGCATGTAGAGTAAAATCATTTGTTGCTCGATTTCAGCTTCCTGAAGAGCCCTTTGTTCATCATCACTAGCACCTGTACGAGACATCTTTAAAAAAAAAACAAAAAAACAAAATGTTATCACTCAAATGGCTCTTTCCCTCAATTGTTCTCACACGCTCTTGCCTTTTCCCCCCTCAATTAACTTTTGAAAAATACCTTGTAGATTTATAATTAAACCCAACTAGTATCAAAGTCCTTAGTAGTAAAATAAGGAATTTTGGGGCACTAAAGAAAGTGAAGAACCAATCCTAGAAAGAGAAGGATTTAGTTGAAACAAAACTCGAACAAAGAAAAGGATTTTTAGAACAAGATCAAAGGAGTAAGAAAAAAAATTGTTTTTTTCTTATCCTTAAAGATCTAGGATTCCCTCTTCTTGTTTCCTTTCTTGATTTTTGGAAACAAACACAATAAAAATCTGATTTCTTGAAGAGCACTATGTTTTTTTTTTTGAAAGAATAATTTTTTTTCCGTTTTTTTTATAGTACTGCTACAGTAACATTTTGTTTTGTTCAAAAATCCCAAAGATCTATCAAGAACGGAATGTTGATACAACCGCTCTGATACCACTTGATAACACAAAGGTTGGGAGATCCAAGAACTTAAAAAAATAAGTAGAAGAAATGTGGAAGCAATAAAGAAATGCAATGGAATTGAGATACTAAGAAAATAAACTAGATATGTGGAAATTCAAGGAAAAAATCCAAGAACCACGAGATTGTGTTAATCTAGATTTTGAAAGATCCTAATCACAACAAGTTGGTTATGAAACGAATTGCCTTCACTAGAGATAAACTAATCAAGAACTAGATTCGGATCTTGACTTCTAGTTTAAGTAACTTACGACAACAACTAGTATAAGAAACTAGTCACCTCCGAAGAATATCAAAAGAAACCAAAGATATCATAAGAAAGAAAATTATCTTACTACCTTAAACTATGAACTAGTTAGGGTTGCAAGATAAATCTCAAAGTAAAGTTCACAAAGGTTCAAAAGAACTCACAATAATAATATTAATCTTCAATATTCTGCCTTACAATGAAAGACAAGCACCCCTCTATATAGTAGTAAAGAAGGAGCTAGTCAAGACTTCAATAAATGAGAATCATATTCCCTATAAGCATAAAAGACTACCCACACTAAGACCAATGTAGTCAACATACACATATACCAATGCAAGTCAACATAGAATAAAATAACTATTAAATATATATTCTAGAAACTATTTGTGGGCTTATTTGGGCTGCTGAAAATTCTTCCTTTTTGGGGCATATTTGGGCCTCATTCCATCTCCACTTGAACTTTAATTTGGGTCTCTAAATAGATGTAAGACTTGGCCCAAAGATCCTCCTTGTGCTGGAGCTCTTCTTCTATCATAAGACACTTTTTAATTGCCAATTGAAGCCCATTAAGCTTGTCTTGAAATTTCTTTGTTTGAGGCCTTGTCATGGGCCTTCTTGGAGCTTCTAGAGCTTCATCCTTCTCCTTTAATGATGTTGAGCTACCATGGATGCTATCACCTACCGTGGCTAATGAACGGGAAGTAAAATCAAAAGTAATATTCGAGAACATATGAGTCGAACAAAAATTCCGGCATATGTGGGAACTAAGATAAGCTAAGTATGCACGCACGTGTAAAGAAAAAAAGAAAGCTGAGAAGGAACGAAATAAATTATTCGATCAATGATCCAGAATTAATTATGTTATGACAATCATACAGCCGTAGAGGACTCTGGTATAATTTAAAAGAAATAATTGAGTCCATGTCATAAATAAAGGATTGAATTGTTAGATGATGGTATCACGGATATTCCATAGGGTTCATGAAAGGCTAAAGTAATAACTAATACCAGGAGCCACAGGTCGGAAGATAGATTAAGCCTACATAAAGGCTGATCAGAAGGAAGGGGAAGCTAAAGAGTTACATCAACAAAGTAAATCAGGAGTCTGATTATTGGACCCAGAAAATTATAAAAATCGTGATTGAGAACATTGCAGGATCACCCTTATATCAGAGGTACAAGATAGATAGTACAGTAGCCATATTCTATGACGGCTCTATGATAAAGCCAGTTTAGAAGAGTACCAGCCTTATAAGAAGTCAGTATGAAGCTCCCACCAGAATGTGTATGCACCAAAGGTGTAAGTGTTATAATAGAGCTTCAGTTGTGGATGTGAATTATACCTATGTGGAAGGGAGGTCATGAAAGAGATAGAAGATATGATGCGAGATTTTAAGGTAAGTAAGGTAAAGGTGAACAACGTACGAGATACTCAAATGCAGAAGGTTGTGAACAGTTCATACTTCAGATATAAGGCTAGAAGCGGGGGGATTCAGTATCCAGGAATGATAGCGGCATCGTCAGTGGCATATCTTCCAACCTATGGTTTCTAGGTATCAAAAGACCTAGTCAAGAGAGTAAAGAAGGGTTGAAGACGATATGATGTCTCGCTTGATGTTCCAGAATAACATAAGGAAATCTATGATGCAACCAAGTTGAAGGAAGGTTGCAAGTAGTATAAATAGATTTGTGTATGTCGCAAGGTAAGTATGGTAGAGCGACAAGGTTTTAGGAAGATAGGAGTAAGGATAAGAAAAGGGCGAGTGAGAAGGTGACGAAATGGATAAGTCCTCGGGATTAAGCCCATGAAAACAAGAAAGCTGATGGTTTCTCTAAGTTATAGAAAGTTCAGTATAGCCTGAATGAAATCAAAGGAGTCTAAGACTAATAGCATTTAGAAAAGATGGTATGCTGCCCTGATAGTAGAATAAGGGTGTAATTGTGATAGATAAAGGATGACGTTTGGGCCTTCGATTGAGTAATGATTTGAAGAAAAAAAGGGATTTCACGGACGACACATGAGTAAAATACCCCACGTAAGGTGAATCACATTGGGATGCTATTAAATACGGTTACGGAAGTATGGTATCACCCCCAGGTGGACCAGGAAAATCACTTCAAAAGTTCCACAATGCAACATGAGCCCTAATGATTACATAAAAAGGTCAAGTTATAAATGGTAGATTATAGATCAACATCAAGGTGAATCAACAATAAATGGATAAAAGTTCAGCAGTATGAGATGAGATTAGGCTGTCATTCTTAAGATGAACAGTAATGAGGAAGCATTAAAGGACTTAAATTTATACATATAGTATAAGCAAAAAGAGTAACTTGGAGTTTGGTAGCAGACTTAAGAAACAATAAACTGAAGTAAGAGTTATGGTAAAGTATGACCTACTTAGATGTGGTAAAGCCATAGATGCCCATAGGGACAACTTGTCCTAATTATGCATATGTTCACAAAGTGAGGCCTATAGATTAGCTAAAAGCTGGATGAAAAATGAGAGAAGAGTCACATAGGAGCACATACAAGGACAAAGTCATACAGACTGCATGATAGAAGGTAGCAACAATTACGATATTGGAAGAATTTCGACCCCACAAGTCATGGTGTGAGAAAGAGGCCTGAAGGGGGAAATGCCCTGGCCTTTAGATTTATTCACAGAACAGTTGCCTAGATGGCAAGGAGAGTACTAAAGTATTCACAAGAACTACAGGTTATGATAAGTGCATCAGTCAACATTCGAGGACGAATGTTCCAAATGGGGGAATGATGTTACATCCTATTTCGTACATTAAAGTACGCCATAAATAAATTAATGAAAGCTCGGAAATGAGATGTTACATCCCACATTTTTCGTACGTTAAAGTTTCGTCGTAAGTTAATCGACGCAAGCTCGGGAATGAGATTATTTTGAGATTATAAGTATTATATTATTTCAAGAAAGTGGTAAGTAAATTCGTGAAGGTGAAAGGTAAGTGAATCGAAGAAATGAGTTTCGGCGAAGTTTGACATTTTGAGATAAAATACGGTCCAATTTATAATACCCCATATTTATGGACTAGTGCCATACAAGGTACCACATGACCATGATAGTAAGGTGTATAAGGTATGTTAAAAGCGAGTAGTATTTTAAGGAATTTGATATAATTCTTAATTATGTGAATAATTGGGTAAATAGTTATTTTTGATGTGAGATTAGCTAGTTAATTATCATGGTTGAATAAGCTTAACACCCCCCTTAATGTTGCAGCCCAAGACAGCCTTAATCAAGCCCAAGTAATGACTCTTAGTCATTAAATAGGTGGCATAATTAGGGGCCTTTAGGCAAAAGTTTAGTCATCCTAGTGGGGCCCACACCCAAAGACTAAAAAAACCTTTCTAGTTCACTTAGTATCTCTACAAAATAATGAAAAGCTTCAGCAAGAAATTTTCATCCAAGATCATATATGATAGTAACGTAAGTTACTTCAATTCATACGAGACTTCTTAGCATAATAGCAACGGGGTTTTGTGATTCTAAGGGAGTACAGTGCAATCTTTCTTAAGAATATCATACGAATTTTTCTCTACTTCGATCCGCCATTACGTGACTTGTCGCGATTGACGTGTGTTAGAGGGATTTTCAAGAGAATCATCTCAGGTATGTTAAGGCTATCTCTTCTTTCCTTTTGGCATGATCCACACGATACAAACAAAATGAGCAAATGAGCAACTTTCATAAATGAATCTATTCATACAAATACTAGAGATGCCTATGTTCTTGATTTCCCATGTGTCCTATTGTTCTATCATATGTTCATGAGTCTCAGAAAATACTTA
Source organism: Nicotiana knightiana (assembly GCA_005239525.1). Taxonomy (NCBI): domain Eukaryota; kingdom Viridiplantae; phylum Streptophyta; class Magnoliopsida; order Solanales; family Solanaceae; genus Nicotiana; species Nicotiana knightiana. Next base: position 104,877 of record ML397542.1, on the reverse strand, counting down.
AGTTCATAAAGTTTATTTCATGACACTAATCAAAGGCATAATGGTCTTATGACGTCTCGAGAGATTTTATTGACGTACTTCTCATGCATTGCATTCATGTATACATATACATTGACCCATGACCAGATGGTGTTTTATACGCGTATATATATATATATATATATATATATATATATATATATATATATATATATATATATATATATATATATATATATATATATATATATATATGGGAAAATGTTACGACGTTATATACGCACCACCACCTGATACAACTGGTATACGTTGATGATTTTGTCCATAGTGGCCGAGATGATATGATGGATGCCCTCAGAGGCTTGATGATGTTATGTACACATATACCTATGCATGGTATGACATTTATACGCATATGCATGGAATTATAAATCTTAATGATTCACAGAGTTATTCAGACTTACATGTTGAGTCATTTACTCCATGTTTCTCTCATGTCTATTGTTTACTGATTTTCATTCCTTACATACTCAGTACATTGTTTGTACTAACATCTTTTGCCTTGGGAAATTGCTTTTCATGCCCGCATACTGTATTGGTAAAAAAGAGTTTCACACGTAAGCCAGCTTTTGACAACTCAGCCAGTCACGTAGACACAGGAAAACATGACAGCTGGACGTGACTCCTTGAAGAGATACGGTACAAAGAGGCACGGTTCAGTAAACCCACGAATTATCAGTCGCGGGAAACTCAACTTGATCAAAACGGGAGAGAGGCACGGTCAGAATGAATCTAGACAAAGCTACAAGCAGATTCAGGGACCCACAATTGATTACTCAAACGTTATGTAACTGAACCCCAATTACCGTTATCCTTTGTAATGCCTCATTAATGTCATAATTAGTCATTAATGAGTTACCATAGCAATAGTCGTACGTTATAAGAATCTCCTATATAAGGGAGGAGAATAGACCTTGTAAAGGCATCTGATTCTCGAATACAATCAACATCGATCTTTTATTTCTACAATATTGTTTATTATTCATTTTTCCCATTATCTTGATTATCAGTAACCCGTATTCATCTTAAAAATAAGCTTTAGTCAAAGGGTCTAATTCTTTTGTTAAACAAATTGGTTCCGTTACCGGGAAACTAATAATCTTTGTTTACTTTCCAAGTGATATCCTTTGAATTATGTCAAACCCCAACGACAACAACCAGCAAAGAAGTGGAACCCTAGTTCCATCGCCTTCAGGAACCCCACGTGGTTCGAGGGAACAATCCCCAGAAAGATCCAATAACAACAATGGTAATAATGATCAAATTGTGGAACAAGATCGTGTAAAGCAAATGATTGCAGAGTATGTGAGCCAAGATTTGCAAGAATTGGCGAGAGGATTACCGGCAACGTTGCCTACACAGCCGACGCCACCTCCCAATAACACCATCACCATGGAAAATCCTCAATCTGGGTTGGCAAACTCAGGAAGAGGAGATACTCCTAATGAATCTCTCAAAACGAGACCAGGTATATCTAATAACTCAAAATTACAAAATTTACTGCTAACCATGCAGAAACAGATGAAGGAGCAGAACGATCGCATCGAACAAATTCCTGGTGTACCACCTGTCATCAAAGGCATCGATGTTGATAAATATTCTCAACAACCTTGGAAGCCAAGTGTGGCACCTTTGCCTATACCCAAGAAGTTTAAAATTCCTGACGTTCCCAAATATGATGGAACAACTGACCCACGTGACCATGTGACTGCTTTCACTACTGGGGTAAAAGGCAACGACTTAACAAAACAAGAGATTGAATCAGTCCTTGTCAAAAAATTTGGGGAAACACTTACCAAAGGGGCCCTAACCTGGTATTCTCTTCTCCCTGAAAATTCTATTGACTCTTTTGCTGAGCTTGCAGATTCGTTTATAAAAGCACACTCTGGTGCACAAAAAGTTGAGAAGAGAATGGAAGACATATTCAAAATAAAACAAGGAGACACGGAACTACTCCGTGAGTTTGTAGACAGGTTTCAATGAGAAAGAATGCAGTTGCCCAGGTTACCTGATAATTGGGTAGCCATGGCATTTGCAAGCAACTTGAACGATAAAAGCTCCGAAGCCACCAGGAAACTTAAGGAGAATCTAAGAGAATTCCCCGCCACAACATGGAACGATGTATATAACAGGTACAATACTAAACTCAGAATAGAAGAAGATATCATTGCTCGTTCGAGAGATGAAGATCATTCCAGATCCAGACGTCCTGAATCAGATAGAAGATCAGGTAAAAACAGGTACGATCCTTACTTAGGACCCTCGGGACGCGATATCCGCCCCAGGTTCGAAAACACTAGGTCAGACTATAGACTACAAGGAAGAGATGTAATCTCATCCTCGTCTAGATCCAGAAAAGATCGAGATGAACGACCTAGAGGTAGTACTCAAATTGGGGATCATACCTTTAATGTAAGTACTACTGAACTTGTCTCAATATTTAAGAACATGGGAGTTAAGGTTAAGTGGCCCAAAGAGATGCGGTCAAATCTAAGTAGAAGAAACCCAGATCACTGGTGTGAATTTCACAACGATCATGGGCACAAAATTGCGAATTGCAGATTTTTACAAGGTGAAGTAGAAAAATTGTTAAAACAGGACTATTTAACAGAATTGTTTAGTGATAAAGGTAAACATGCATACATGAGGAACAGGCAGGAGCCCCCAAAGACTCCTTCTCCAAAACAAACCGTTAACGTAATACACAGGGGTGAAGAAGTAAACAAAGTGATTTGCAAAACAACCACAAAGTTCACAATTACACACGGGAAACGTGCTCGTGGAGAAGACGATATAACCTTTGATGATGCAGATAGCAGTGGATTAATGCTTCCGCATAACGATGCTCTAGTAATATCTTTACTTATTCACGACACTAACATAAAAAGAGTGTTGATTGATCCAGCCAGTTCAGTCAATATCATTTTTCTAAGAGTCATGGAAGAAATGCTACTGGGGAATCAAGTAATCCCAAAAGCACGAGCCATATCAAGGTTTGATAACTCTACAGTTATAACAAAAGGAGAAATTGAGCTTAGCACTTATGCTGAGGGGGTGATCAAAAGAGCTAGGTTCCAAGTCATCGATACTCACATGGCTTATAACATGATCATTGGAAGACCATGGATCCACAACATGAAAGTGATACCCTCCACGTTGCATCAGGTAATTAAATTTCCCTCTGAATGGGGGATTAAACAAATCAAAAGAGATCAACAGACCGCAAAAAATATAACTTCTGTGGTACACTACAACAAGAAAATAGAGGTGGAAGAATTACGAGATAAGGAAATCTCCCAAGCAGGTATCACCACCCAAACAGGCATGGAATAAATTACTGCCCAAATAGGTATGGAAGGTATTATTACTGAAACAAGTACGAAAGAAAATACATACGAGAAGGAAAATTAAGTTACCACAGACGGTATACTATACCATACAGAAACAGATTGCAGACCGGACATCATTCATGAACCGCAGGAAGATGAGCACATCAAAACAACTACGGAAGATCTCGAAGCTTTTCCATTATCCAAACAAAAACCTGAGCGGAAAGTGTATATCGGCACGAGGCTAGACTCCGCTCGAAGAGTAAGTTAATTGATTATTTAAAGGCTAACGCACACTGCTTTGCGTGGTCCCACTCATATATGACAGGCATTTCACCAGAAGTGATGACTCATAAACTAAATGAAGATCTATCCTTCGTACCTGTTAAGTAGAAGAAAAGAAAGCAAGGACCATTCAAGAACCAAGTGATTGACGAAGAGGTACAAAAACTCTTGAAGATTGGTTTGATACGAGAGGTAACGTACCTTAACTGGTTAGCAAACACCATGGTAGTACCTAAAAAGAATGGAAAGTGGAGAGTATGCATAGATTATACTGATTTAAACAAAGCATGCCCCAAAGATTCATTCCCGTTGACTCATATAGATCAAATGATTGATGCCACCGCAGGTCATGAACTATTAAGCTTTCTAGATGCATATTCTGGTTATAATCAGATTAAAATGGATCCTTTAGATGAGGAAAAAACCTCCTTTATCACGAATAAGGGGACTTATTGTTATAAAGTCATGCCTTTTGGCCTAAAAAATGCTGGAGCCACCTATCAAAGGTTAGTGACCAAGATGTTCCAAGAACATCTGGGAAAAACGATGGAGGTTTACATTGATGACATGTTGGTAAAATCAACACAAGCACAAGACCATTTCCAGCACCTCTCTACTGCTTTTGATATTTTACGCAGGTATAATATGAAGTTAAATCCAGAGAAATGCGCTTTTGGAGTGCAATCAGGCAAATTTTTGGGTTTCCTTGTATCAAACAGAGGAATAGAGGTAAATCCCGCTCAAATTAAAGCCATAGAGGAAATACCTGATGTCTTAACAAATAAAAAGGAAGTTCAAAGACTGACAGGGAGAATAACAGCTTTGGGTAGGTTTATTTCTAGATCTTCCTAAAAAAGTTTTCAATTCTTCTCAATTCTTAAAAAGCAGAATCAGTTTGAATGGACTGAAGAATGTCGGCAAGTCATTAAGAACCTGAAGATTTATCTATCGAAACCACCACTGCTTTCAAAGCCAAAAGAAGGGGAAATATTGTACATCTACCTGGCTGTCACAGAAATTGCTGTAAGTGCAGTATTGGTAAGAGAGGAAAAAGGTAAACAATCACCAATCTATTATGTAAGTAAAACTTTGCTAGATGCTGAGACTAGATANAAGAAATATTCTGCATAAACATGAATTGTCAGGAAGATTAGCCAAATGGGCCATAGAATTAAGTGAGCATGAAATACTTTATCAGCCTAGGACTGCAATTAAGTCTCAAATACTAGCTGATTTTGTTGCTGACTTTAGTAATAACATTGTATCTGAAGTAGAAAAAGAGTTACAACTCTTTAACGGTGTTAATCCAGGCCTATGGACCTTGTTCACCGATGGTTCTTCAAATATAAAAGGCGCCGGCTTAGGCATAGTCTTGATATCACCCACGGGTGAAAAGACACGACAAGCTATAAAGTGTTATCCTATCACTAACAATGAAGCAGAGTACGAAGCTGTTATTGCAGGGCTTGAACTCGCACGGGAGCTCTCAATCGAGCAAATTGTGATCAACAGCGACTCCCAACTGGTAGTAAATCAGATACAGGGGACTTACATCGCTCGAGAGACTAGAATGCAACAGTATCTTGAAAAAGCACGAGAGCTCGTGAGACAATTCAAAACATGGAAGGTAATGCAAATACCTAGAGAGGAAAATGCAGAAGCAGATGCATTAGCTAACCTCGCAGCAGTCACGGAAGTAACGAACAAAGACAATACAATTGTCGTTCAACTATTTCATTCAATAATAGACCAGGACAGGAATGAGGTAACTTTCAACAACCTAACCTGGGACTGGAGAAAAGAAATTCTTAATTTTTTGCAGAATGGCACCGTGCCTGAAGACAGGAAAGCGGATCAAGCACTACGCCGCAAAGCTGCACGGTATTGCCTTATTCGCAGCTTACTTTATCGCAAGATGTTCGGAGGACCCCTAGCTAAATGCCTTGGACCTAACTAAACAAAATTTGTGATGAAAGAAGTCAACGAAGGACACTGTGGAAATCACTCAGGGGAGAGATCCTTAGTGAAAACACTAATCAGAGCCGGATACTATTGGCCTAAGATGGAAGAAGAAGTTGAGAAATTCGTATCCAAATGTGACAGATGCCAAAGGTTTGCCAATAACATGCATCGACCAGCGGAATTATTACATCCAATAATATCCCCATGGCCTTTCATGAAATGGGGTATGGACATAGTAGGACCTCTTCCCACAGCTAAAGGACAGGTACGGTTTTTACTCGTACTAACCGACTATTTTACAAAATGGGTAGAGGCAGAAGCGTTCAAACAAGTGCGAGAAAAGGAAGTTAAAAGCTTCTTATGGCGAAACATAATATGCCGCTTTGGAATACCGAAGGAGATCGTGTGTGATAATGGCCCACAATTCATAGACTCGCAAATCACAGAATTCTTCGAAAGTTGGCAAATCAAGCGGATCACCTCAATGCCGTACCACCCCATGGCTAATGGTCAAGCTAAGTCAACAAATAAGGTCATCATCAACAACCTAAAAAGCGGCTGGATAAAGCCAAAGGAAACTGGCCTGATGAGTTACCAGCGGTACTATGGGCATACAGAACAACTTCAAAAATAGCCACGGGAGAAACTCCGTTCGCACTTGTTTATGGCTCAGAAGCCTTAATACCAGTGGAGATTGGTGAACCAAGCATAAGGTTCTCAACAACAATGGAAGGTGAAAACAGCGATGAATTAAGAACCAACCTGGACCTGCTCGAACAACTGAGAGAAGCAGCATTAATACGGATGGCAACTCAAAAACAAATCATAGAGCGTTATTACAACCGTAAAGCTCATCTCAGGTACTTTAAAATTGGGGACTTCGTCCTAAAAAAAGTCTTTCAATCAACAAAAGAAGCAGGTGCAGGAAAGCTAAATCCAAACTGGGAAGGACCTTACAAAATCCGAGGCATAGCTGGGAAAGGGGCCTATGAGTTGGAAGCTATGGATGACAGAGTTCTACCAACAAGTTGGAACGCATCCATCTAAAGAAGTATTACTTCTAAAAGAAAAGAATACCCACCGTCAGGTATCACACGTTTGATTTTGTTTTGAACATTTAAAATTTTTTACTAACTTTTTTAAATGATAGGCATAAAGCTAACCCATCACCAGATGATGATATTAGACCTGCAAAGACACGAGGAAATAACACAATTTCCGGTCTAGGGTTACACTTTCTGATGGACATTTTAAAAGGGTTAAGCAGGTATCATCTAAAGACTATATACCTTCGAGTCTGGAATGTTTTTCCTTTTCAGGAAAAGGACCACAAGGAAGGAATAATCAAGTGCTCGAGCCTAAAGACCCATCTACCCAATGAGACAAGGGACACGAGCAGATTCGAAAGAAATCAAAAGAGCCATCCAAATACAAAGCCTAATGCAAAAAGTAAAAACCTCCGACCATATTCAGGTTGAAAGGCAAAATTTTAGTCACGAGAAATAAATGTACATCTTTTCAAAACTGTTGTAACAAAAACAGCTAGGGGTAAAAGATCATCATCAATATACTCATTCAAAAAACTGTTCTCGAATAAAACAGTTATGGATGAAAGATCTAAATCCTTGTATTTGTTCAAAAAACTGTTATCAAATAAAAACAGTTACGAATAAGAAAACATTTCCCTCGTACTTATTGGAAAACTGTTTCCAAAACAGTTACGGGTAAAAACCCCAATCTTTATAAAAACTATTACTAGTAAAAAACAGTTATTTCCTTGTATTAATATCGAAAAACTGTTACCTATGAAAAACCGTTACGAAATACAAGAGTATATCAAAATCTTTTAAACAAAAAATAGTTGCAAGCGTGAGTTTTATACGATAACCAAACACATGTAAAATGTCATGGAAGTTCAAAAAAAAACTTTCCTTGGAAACATTCTTAAACATGTGTAAAATTTCTATCACTCTATTGCATTATCATGAAGCTGAGACATCTTCTTCATCTCAATTATAAAGGTCCCTCTTCCATAAACTATGCCTATTACAAAAAGGCACACATTTAATATGATACCGTGCCTATTATAAAAAAGGTACCAGTAGTCTAAAGCATTCCACATGCAAAACTCGAAGGTAAAACTAAAACCTCGAAAAATAAAGCATGCAAAAGACTTAAAGAGTGAAACAGAAACTCAACAAAAGTAGAACTAACATTTATATATTAAAAACGACTAAAACTAAGTATTAACTTATACTTAGCCGTATAAGATTTTTATATTTACATTGTGGTGCCCCTAAGTTGTTATTTGGGGACTTAAAGGAAATCCAAATTTACCCCCGATGGGACTGGGGTAATCACCAATTGATACAAAGAAAAAGAAAAAAAGGGATTAACCAACTAGATATTTTCAAGAGAGGGGTTGATTTCAGTAGCAGAAGGAGCGGGAGCAACTGGGGATGAAGAGGCATGAGCGGCTGGAATCTCACCATCAGGTGAAGAGAGGTTATGACCCTGTTGAGCCTTCTCCATGGCTTCCTTAGTTTTGGCTATTTCAGCACTAAGGTCAAAACCATCTTGACTCATTTCCATCAATGTGTGAAGACGAGAATTCATATATGCCCAGCTCACATCGATAGCAGCCACCTCTTCGAAATCTTCATAATATTTTGCCCACACTTGAAGTGCAGCCCTCAACCCGTCCTTCTCCGCCTCCGTAGCTTCATGAGCGGCCCTTAATGGAACAATCGACTCATTTAAAGTTTGAGCTTTGTCTAAAGCCCTTCGAAGATCTTCTTGAGTATGAGTGAGTGATTGCACGAGCTCGCTTGAGTATTCTTCCTTCTGCCCCAGCAAGTTCTTCAAGTCTCTAACCTCCTCTGAGGCACGGAACAGCTGCTCCGCGAACGAAGATTCCAAAACACTCTTATCTTTGTCAGCTTGACTGCAAGAAGCCCGCTCCACTGCTAGTTCTGCTGCCATAAGTCTCATATGCCGCTTCAAGGTACTCCTTTCCTCTTCTAAAGCGTCCATGTCAATCCTTAGGCTATCATACTGTGCTTTCCAATTATCAACTTCTGCCTGCAACTCTCTTGTCTCTTGGTCTGTGTTTGAAATCCTCTTCATAAGCTCCATGCCTATAAGGTTAATCTACAAGAAATAAACCAGTCAGATATGGTAAATTTCATATACGAGAGTGAAAGAGGATAACTTACACCATACCTTCAAAGAGGTATGCACAACCTCATTGGCCCATGTAAGAGCACCATGGCTAGCTAGCTTTGCTTTCTCAACGGGGCCTATCAAAGGCTTGATCCACACTTCATGCTCACCCCTCTTCTTGAAAAGGTTTCCCTTAGCTGGAACCTCTATTACCACCTGCCGCATCTCTCTGCTGGAAGACCCTACTTCCCTAACAGAAGGCATAGAAGCAGGCAGAGATGTAATAGCAACAGGCACGGAAGGTTGAGGAGCTGGAGAAGCCACGGGCAAAGAAGCAGGCACGGAAAGTTGAAGGGTTGAAGAAGTTACAGGCAAATCAGCAGCAGAAGTTGAGATAGCCAAAGGAATAGACGAAACAACTTCTCTCAAAGAAGCAGGAAAGACAATAGCCAAATGGACGTCATCAGGAGCAAGATCAATACCATCACGAAAAGAGGAACGTGAAACATCATCAAAGATAGGGGGGTCAATCACAGACACGAAAGGCAAGGTTGAGGCAGTAGGCTCATAATCTAAAACCAGTCGCCTTCTTCGTGGCCTGTGCATTAAAGCACCCTCTTCCTCTTCCTCTATGGAACGAGACTCACTAATCTTCCTCTTCGATGAAGATGAACCAACAATAATTTCCTGGGCTTGAGCCAAGGAAATTTCGGGATAGAGGAAGTAGACACCCCACGAGTAGAGAATCCTAATAAAAAGGGAAAAAAGTTAAACGACAAAAAAAAAAAGAGACTCGAGTTAGGAAAGAAGCAAGAAAAAAAGCTTCACTTACCGTGGGTCTTTACTTGCCAACCATACCTCTCAACGAGGTACTTCCAAGATCTTTCTTCTGAAGGAGCAACAGGTAACAATTTTTCTACCCAATCACGAATACCGGGGACATTCTCAACAGTATTCATGATTGCTGAGAAAAGAAAAATAAGCAGATACGGTGTTAAATAAAACATCTCAAGTCAAAAGAAGAAAAAGTAAATGCAAGCTAAAGCATATTCACGTGCGCGATTCCACTTCTCAGGGAAGGGGAGATTTTCTTCACCCACTAAACCAGCAGTGGGTACAACAACATACCGGAGGTACCAACCCCTATCCTTATCGTCTCCAAGGGTTACCAACACTCTTTTGCTTCTAGCAGTCAGAGTAAAGCCCCCTTTACGAAATAAGGTAGGAGAGTAGAGGTGAATAAGATGGTTGAAGGTAAAAGGAATCGAGGCTAAAGAATCCAAACTCCTAAGGCATGTGACAACTCGCCACACAAGCGGGCCAACTTGTCCTAAGCAGATATTGAAAAAACGGCAAAACTCAATTATAAATGGGTCAATAAGGGGTCTAAACCCTAAAGAGAAAGGATACGTATAAACAAAAGAATATCCAGTCTTGTAAGACGTTNTGACCCTCAGTTATAAGGGTTGGATATCTTTCTACACTATCAAGAGAAGAAGATTGATCTACAAGAACTTGACTATCCCTAGCGAAAACAAATTCATCAGGGACAATTTCATTGACTCCAGGTTCACGAAGGTGAAGCCTCTACCTCTAGACAAAGACCGAGAAACCCTAAATCTCGGAGAAACTGGAGATCTAGTGGAAGGAGAAGGAACTATCTGAGAAGAAGAAGAGCCCCTCGAAGGAGTGGATCCTAGACTTCTAAGTCTACCACCCCTCCGACTCCTAGTCGGAGCAGAAGAAGGCGCTAAACTTTCAATATCTATTACTCTTTGAGGTTGGTTTGAAGAAGACATGTTTACAAAGGCAAAGAAGAAAGCTCTTTACAAAAGACAAAGTTAGAAAAGTGTTTCGTGGAAGAAAGAAAAGAAAACATGATTTTATACTTGAAGAAAATCGTCAAACATGAAGAAAAAGGAAAATAACGATGAAAAGTCATAATTGAAGATGTCACTTCGAGACTGTCATAGCCGCAAAAAGCCCTAAAAGGTGCAGAGTAAATGCAGAACCAATCTGAAAAGGACACGTGGTATGAGCATTAAATGGAAGTGACAAATGACACCTATGGTGCATAGAAGGATACAATGATTCAAGGAAAAGAGGCGGTAAAATATTGCCGCCATAAATGAATATCCACTTACCAAATATTAATCATTAAATATATGGTAAGTGGGGGGACTATCTGTATTGGTAAAAAAGAGTTTCACATGTAAGCCAGCTTTTAACAGCTCAGCCAGTCATGTAGACACAAGAAAACGGGACAGCTAGACGTGACTCCTTGAAGAGATGCGGTACAAAGAGGCACGGTTCAGTAAATCCATGAACTTATCAGCCTCGGGAAACTCAACTTGATCAAAACGGGAGAGAGGCACGGTCAGAATGAATCTAGACAAAGCTACGAGCAGATTCAGGGACCCACAATTGATTACTCGAACGTTATGTAACTGAACCCCAATTACCGTTATCCTTTATAACACCTAATTAATGTCATAATTAGTCGTTAATGAGTAACCATAGCAAGAGCCATACGTTATAAGAATCTCCTATATAAGGGAGGGGAATACAGCTTGTAAAGGCATCTGATTCTCGAATACAATCAACGTCGATCTTTTATTTCTGTAATATTATTTATTATTCATTTTTCCCATTATCTTGATTATCAGTAACCAGTATTCATCTTAAAAATAAGCTTTAGTCAAAGGGTCTAATTCTTTGGTTAAACACATGCCTCGATAGACAGGTTGAGAGTCCTCCAACTAGGCTATCAGCTCAGCGAAAGGTGTTGGTGTGCTCCATTTTCTCAGGAGTTGCTTATTTGGTTAGTATAATTAGGACATGTATTGATTGATATGGCGGGGCCCAGATGTCACGTATACAGATATTTGTATGGCCTTGTCGGCCTATGTTTTGAGTTTACAAATGATCATGTTGGCCTTATAGTCCCGTATGTCACGCGTATAAGTTTCTATATCAGGTTGGGTCGTTCTATGTCAAGTATTCTCTCCTTTTATTCTAGTTATCTCATGATAACTTTTTCGGCTCATTTACCTATAATAGTATGACACAAAAGATACGTTATGTTGGTACTCGGTTGAGTAAGGTACCGGGTGCCCGTTGCAGCCCCTAGGTTTGGGTTCCTAACAAATTCGAACATTTTCAAAGTCAAGCAAAGGGATAACGAGATTCTTAGGGAGTTCGTGTCGAGGTTCCAGATGGAATGAATGGACCTGTCCCGGGTCGTGGATGATTGGACCGTTCAGGAGTTTACTCAAGGGCTCAACCCCTGAAGTTCCGTGGCTTCTCAACAATTGAAGCAAAACTTAATGGAGTACTCGACGGTCACTTAGGACGACGGCCATAAAAGGTATCATTCAAAAATCAAAGTCGAGGACGACCAACTGGGTGTTACACCCCATATTTTCGTACGTAAAAGTGTGTCGTAAGCAAACTGTTGTAATACCAAAAATGGGATCATATTTGAAAGTATATAAAGTAAGTTATCACGTTACCTCCCAGAGGTTACAAATATTGAATATCATGAACAACAAGTACAAAGAGGGTTGGAAGGTTCTGATAACAACACGATAGGGGTCCGATAACTACTAAAGAAAATCAAGAAACGTGCGGAAGCTAAAAGAAAAATAAAGAAACAAAAAAGAAGATATAAATTAAAGATATATTGAATTCAATAAAGAGTTTCTTGAATTCAAGAAGTCTATTCTTGAAGTTGAATCCTAACAACAACAATTAGCTAACGAAGAACTAATCGCCTTTGGTAGAGACTTAAAAACAAGAAATATATTGTGAAACCCGACCCCTGTAGAATAACAAGAAGAACAATAAGCCTAAAATTATCACCTTTCTTGAATACCTAAAAGTGATCTAAGATTTCGAAAAGGGTTTAATATTACCACCTTAAGTTGAGTCTTGAAGGTTGAAGAATAAATCCAAGAGTAGCCACACACAAGAGTGCAAGAAAAATCTCACAATTTTTATTGATATTGTTTGTAATAATCTAAGTCTAAAAAAATAAAGAATACACCCCTTTATATAGATAGGGGGTCACGAAATTGTACCTAAAAAAAAAGGAAATAAAGTCCTAAACTACTTTGGACAACAAGTCCAACAACCTTAGGAAAAGGAAACTACTAGGAAGCAAAAACCAAGTCATTCTTGAAAAGTAATTCCAAAAATCTTAGTAAAAGGAAAACATAACACTAACTAACTATGAAATCAATAAATATAGTCCCATAATATATGGAAATAAGTCCCAAACTAATCTTGGATAGAATCTTGAAAATTATGGAAATCTTGAAGGAAATTAGCAAACAACTTGGCACCAACTTGCACTCAACATCTAGCACGACTATATTACCCTTATTGGACATCAAGTAAGTCCTTTTTATGCTATAAAAACATGAATTTATGTAGGACTTCATGGGCTGCAAGTTTGGACACATTTTAGGTTCAGAAGCTAAGGAATTGAAGAAAATAATGTTTCGTCGAAAGTCAACAAGTTGGGAATGTATAACTCGTACCTTTGGGGTGAGACTGAGGTTCTTAACATGATAAGGAGTTTATGTTATGAGTATATCATTGGTATGGTATTCATGTGTTAGGTTTTAAATTCAGGCAAGTTGTGGAACAAAAGTCGATGAAAGTCATCACAAGTTACGTTTATAAGTTTTACGAAATTTGGGTTAAATGTAACTGTGTTTTTCTCCCAATATACTTAGGGTTACAGGGTTTTCTACCCATCAAATTTAATATCTATAAGTCTATTTTCTAAAACATTAAATCGTTTGTCGATACAACTTCGGAGTAGAGAGATATATGCTTTTTAGCAAGACTGCGCAAGCTGCTAGGTGACAAGTAGGTGTGTCACCTACTTGCTTAAATGAGAGGATTAAATATGTCCAAAAAAGGGCTATTCCGGGTAATCCAAAGAGACCATTTAAGGGATTATGTCCTTCAATATAACACTCATTATATATCACAATAACAAGACATAAACCCCTTCAAAAATCATCCCAAAAATTACACACAAACCCTAATTGAATTTCTCTCCTTTTCAAGTTCTAGTTGGAGGAAAAACCTTGAGTTTGAAGAACCAAGATAGGAGATGAGTTATTAAAAATATAAGGTAAGTTTACTTCTCTCTTTCATGCATTTTTTATGCTGGAAATTTACAAGAAAGTGGTTCTATATTTGTAATAACTTACAGGACGGTAATCGAAAGCCGTGAGTTCGAGTTATTCAACTTGTAGCGGGCTGTTTTGTGGCTGTTGGATTGCGACTTTTTCTACTGTTTTATTGGATTTTTGGAGGATAAAGTTTTTGAAAAAACACCACATAAATATAGGATGGTGGACTGTTCATTCTTCGTAACATTTTCGGGCAGCTTGACACTACTACGGTGGTCGTTTTGTGTATGAAGAGATTAGGGTGTGTTGTGTTGTTTTATAGTATTTTGTGGTGTATATAAGGTTAAAAAATAACGTATATATGTTTTTATTATTGTGTTCTTGTGTTGTCGGTTTTATCTTGAATTTGGAGGAAGTAAGGATTATATGGGAGATGCTGCCCGTTTTAATACAAAATAAACTTGTCGTTCGTTGTGCAATAATTGTACCTTTCGTAACTTAATGGTAGTATTATTTTTTTTTGTAGATTAAGGTGCGAAGAGAAGATTTCAACGTGGTTATTGGAATATTGTGATAAGGTATGTTAAGGTTAAATCTTTCCTTCATTTTGGCATGATCTCGTATCTACATGTGTTTGATAACGAGACATAAAGAGATTTCCGTATTCCTGAATTTATTCACATTAACCTAGTCTCATATGTTACAATATTATCCCTTATTGAGACTTTCTATTCAGTTACTATTGTCTTATTTCAGTCAAGAGAGTAGAGGGTCTAATATATATACAGTATTACAGTACGTTCACAACCACTGAGCTATAATAGATGGGCAGGCCCCTATTGGACAATCTCAGATCAGATGGTAAGTTATATACCGAGTCTACTGTGGTCGAGCGCCTACGAGCGAGCCTAGAGTGGTCGAGATATAGAGCCTAGTATGGCCGAGCGCCTATGAGAGAGCCTACTACGACAGAGCAGTTATATGTACCGAGCCTTATAGGACCGGACATCTATTTTACTTACTATATTGAGAGAGTTGAGTTAGTATCAGCAAGTAAGTATATCTCCAAATCATCGTTGACTCCCAATTACTTTCAGTTATTATATTATCAGTTAGTTTCAGCTTTCAGTTATTCTATTGCCTTACATACTCGGGAATGAGATTATTTTGAGGTTATAAGCATTTATGCTATTCATAACAGGCGATAAATGAGTGTCGTGAAGGTTAAAGGGTAAACGAATCAAAGAAAATGAGTTTCGTTGAAGGTTGTAAATTTGGGATAAATACGGTCCAAGCTATAATACCCGGTATTTATGGATTAGTGCCATATGAGTTACCACATGAAAATAGTAGGATACATAAAGTGTGTTAAGTGAGTAGTATTTTAAGTAAATTGAGATAATTCTTAATTATGTGGATAATTGAATAATTAATATTTTTTGGTAGGAGATTAGCTAATTAATCACAAATTTTGGATAAGTCTAAATCCCTTCCCCTCCCCCCCCCCCCCCCC
>ML397542.1:67402-84686 GCA_005239525.1 Nicotiana knightiana | reverse complement strand
ATATATATATATATATATATATGTATATGGGATATGGGAAAATGTTACGGTGTTATATACGCACCACCACCTGATCAGCTTGTATACATTGATGATTTGCCCACAGTGGCCGAGATGATATGATGGGATGCCCTCAGAGGCTTGATGATGTTATGAATGCGTATACCTATGCATGGTATGACAATTATACGCATATGCATGACATTATAAATATTAATGATTCAAAGAGTTATTCAGACTTACATGTTGAGTCTTTTAATCCACGTTTCTCTCATGTCTATTACTTACTGATTTTCATTCCTTACTTACTCGGTACATTATTTTTACTGACGTCCCTTTGCCTGCGGACGCTGTGTTTCATGCCCGTAGGTCCCGATAGACAGGTCGAGAGACCTCCAAGTAGGCTATCAGCGTAGCGAAAGGTGTTGGTGCGCTCCATTCGCTCCGGAGTTGCCTATTTGGTCGGTATGCATTGGACACGTATTGATTGGTATGTTGGGACCCTATCCCGACCATATCACATTTATGTACTCTTAGAGGCTTGTAGACATATGCCATGTACATAAAAGATTGTATGGCCTTGTTGGCCTATGTTCAGTGTACGAGTGATCATTTTGGTCTTATAGGCCCATATGTCTTATGTATAAGTTTGTATTACATGTTTTATTCTAGTTATCCTATGACAACCTTTCCATCTTATTTACCTATGATAGCATGATATGAAAAGATACGTTATGCTGGTACTCGGTTGAGTAAAGTACCGGGTTCCCGTAGCGTCCTTTTATTTTGGTTTGTGACAGCCGAGTCTAGGGTTTTGAGTACATATTGTGTATATATATATATATATTATGGGTAGGTGGGGGCTTAATTCCGATCGCAGTACATCCATCAGTAGACTTGTATACATATCCTTTCAGTCAGTGTAGTATGTTGGGCTTGTAGGCCTTGTATGTAGGCCTTGTTGGTTTGTCAGCCGTAGTTATGACGGCCTTGTCGGTCAGTTTTATATTGATGTTCAGTCAGAGCTAGTTTTCGTTTTGTTTTATATTTTGTTTCGCAAATTATCTTGCAATGTGGCCTTATGGCCAAAGTATGACATTGTATGTTCAGAGTCCCTCAGTCGCAAGTTGGTACACTAGGTTAAGTGAGGCACCGAGTGCCGGTCTCTCCCCCCAGGTTTGGGGCGTGACAAACTTGGTATCAGAGCAGTTCTATCCTACAGAGTCTACAAGCCGTGTTTTGTATCTTACAAGCCTTGTATATAGATGTGTTGTGCACCACATTATATAAACAGGAAGCTACAAGGCATTTAAGAGAATGTTATTCTTCTTTCAAATCCAAATCATGCTATAGAGATGAGTCAGAAGAGTTCGACCCGTGACTTATGTTTTCTAATGATATAGATATGCTTTCAATTAGAAAAATTACAGCTAACCAGAGGGATAATATAGCAGAAGGTAAGGGCATTAGTAGAGAGAGAATTTTTGACGACATGGCCGTGTTTGAGGCCCTATTAAATCGTGCATGCCAGATGGTGCACTCTCGAGTAGTACAGTTAGATATGAATACTAGAATGTTCAGAAATATCAAAAGACATGTAGTGGAATCCTAGAAGAGATAAATATTTACCTTAGAATGACCCCCGCCCCTAGTAAAAAGAGAATATTAGGCGACTGGAAGAGTCAGTGAGATGGAGCAAGGGAAGATAAAAGTGAAAGAATATTTTGTTGAAGTTTTTAGAATAAGGTAATAGATAGAGATATTAGCAGTAAAATAAGAAGAGAGTAAATGAATCATTACGAGTAAGATGTAATAAAAAGGCGATAACGGTATATCATATTAGCATTACGGGTAAGATGTCATAAAAGGGTGATAACAGTAAATCATAATATGACAGGATGACATAGTCTATAGTCATGTAAAGGAAAAGATAAGAGGTGATAGGTCTTGAGATTATAAAAGAGTATATGCCATCATACCTTTATTTCGACAAATGAGTTGGTGACTCCGACATGATTACTAGAGGCTAAGTTGGACCCCGGAGTAATAGAAATTAGTATGGGCTAGTAAACAAGAAAATGAAATTGAACATGATTTAGCGACCGAAGGATTTTGTCAATAGTCGGCATCGTGAGAATTTCGGAGATCGCATTTCAGCAATGATAAAATGGACAACGGAAAAATAACCTTTAAAGGTCATTCTGGAATGGTATTAAGTCGCAATTTAGTGGCTCAGATAACTATAGAACGATAAAGGAAGAATGTAGTAAAAAGGCGAAAGAGTTTGCATTTATTTAGACCCTACAAATATGTCGCGACTACAGAACATTATGCAAACACGACACCGGGGAGAGGCAGTAACGGTTACCGCCCAGGATGTTATTTATAAATAAGTCCGAATGAACACTTGATACATCAGGAGCCAGTGCGAGAGGTAAGTTAAGATAAAGTAAATAACCCAAGAGAGATTACGCAGAATATAGGTACGAGAATGGGCTAACGAGTAGTTAATAGTTCATTCATGAAGAGTCCAGTTATGGCTAGACAAAAGGATACATTATATCAGCAGACTGTGCAAGTTAAACATAGTGAACCCCAACATAGTAAATTCAGTCTCGCAGGTATGACATCGTAATCCTTAAGAAATATTCAGCTAGGAGTTGGGGTAACTAAAGGTATCGTATAAGTGTTATGGAAATAAAAGAGAGTTCCACTGGGAAGACAGTCAAAATTTCAGTTCAGAAGCAACCCAATGAGCACAAGGGCACGGAGGTAAGCAACTAGGAATAATTATAGGCATGCAAGAACATCAAAAGTTCTGTCAGGTATATGATTAAAAAGCTCCCACCTTTACATGAGTCAGAGAGTCTTCCCTAAGTGCTACAATAAACGACTAGCTGAGGAGATAAGGAAGAAGGCTTCAAACATAAGCATAGTGACCTAAAGAAGAAATGATCTTCTAATAACAGTCTCACTCCAACATTGTATGCACTCCATAACAAAGTGGCACCTGTCGTGACTAAGGAACGAGAAGTAAAATCAAAAGTAATATTCGAGATCATATAAGTTGCACAAAATTCCAAAAGGTTTGGGCACTAATATAAACCAAGTATTCGTGCAACAGGTGGCAGAACGACCAGGAAAAGTAATTGCTTACTTTTAAAGAAAGCCGAGAAGGCACGAAAGGAATTATTTGATCAATGACCCATGATTAGTTACATTATGAACACACTAAGATTTTGGAGTATTATTCATGCAACATATATGTTGACATTCCTATAGCTATAGGAGACTCTGGTATAAGTTAAAAGAAAGAATTGAGTCCACCTCACTGACAAAGGCTTGAATTGCTCGAAGATTATATTATTGATGTTCCGTAGCGTCCACGAAAGGTGAAAGTAATAACTAATACCCTGAGCCGCAGATCGGAAGATAGATTAAGCCTACTTAAAGACTTAGAGAGAAGAGGAAACTAAAGAGTTACATCATCTAAGTGTATCAGGAGTCTTACTATTCGACCCTAATAGTTATAAAAATTATGATTCAAAATACTGCAGAATCACTCTTAATATCAGAGGTACAAAAGAAATAGTACAATAGTCATATTCTATAACGGCTCTACGATAAAGCCAGTTAGAAAAGTACCAGCCTCATAAGGATTAAGTATGAAGCTCACACCGGATTGTGTATCCATTAAAGGTGCAAGTATTATAGTAGAGCTTCAAGCTGTGGATGTGAATTCCACATATGTGGAATGGTGGTTTTGAAAGAGATAGAAAATACGATACGAGATTTAAAGGTAAGTAAGGTAAAGATGAAGAAGGTACGAGATACTCAAGTGCAGAAGGTTGTGAATAGTCCAGACTTCAAATAGAGAGCTAGAAGCGCTATGATTCAGTATCCATAAATGATAATTGGGTTGTCAGTGGCATATCTTCTAGCCTGTGGTTTCCAGGTACCGAGAGGTCTAGTTAATAGAGTAAAGAAGAGTTGGAGACGATGTGATGTCTCACTTGAGGTTCTAGAATAACATAAGGAAGTTTGTGGTGCTATCAAGTTAAAGGAATGTTGCGAGTAGTATAAATAGATATGTGTAGGCCGTAAGATAAAGTATGGTAGAGCGACAAGGTTTTAGGTAGACGGGAGTAAGGATAAGAAAAGGTAAGTGAGAATGTGACGAGAATAGGCAAGTCCTCGGAATTAAACCCATCAAAACAATAGAGCTGATGGTTTCCAAAAGTTATAAAAAGCTCAGTACAGCCTGAATGAACTCGCAGGAGTTTAAGTGCCCGTTTGGACATAAAATTTGATGGAAAATTTTTCCAATAAATTTTTACTTTTTTCGAAATCGTTCATAAAATTTCCAATTTTCACTTGAACATTCATTTTGGAAATTTATGAAAATTTGAAAAACTGCAAAAAGTTATTTTTCAAAATTTTCACTGAAATTACTCACAAAACTTCAAAAATAACCCAAACTGAAATTTATGTCCAAGCACAGTTCTAAATTTCAAATACCATTTTCACTTGAAATTGTTTTTTCACCATTTTCAAATTTTACAATTCTTATGTCCAAACGCCTACTAAGACTAGTAGCATTTAGAAAAGAAGGAATGCTACTTGGGTGTGGTAAATGATAAGAGGATGACATTTAGGACTTCGATTGAGTAATGATTCAAAGAGAATCAATTCATAAATTGCATGGGATTCGAATAACCCCATAAGATGAATCAATTGGAATGCTACAAAATAAGGTTATTGAAGTTCAGTATCTTCCCTAGGTGGATTAGGTAAATAACTGCAGATGTTCCCGATGAGACATGAGTCCTAGTGAAAATGTATAAGAGGTTTAAAGTTATCAGTGGTAGACTATAGATCAACATTAAGGTGAACCAACAATACACGGATAAAGTTACAAAGTATGAGATGAGATTAGGTTGTCAATCTTAAGATGAACAATAATGAGGAAGCGTTAAAGGGTTTAGATTTATACATATATGATAAACAACGAGAGAGTAACCTAGAGTTGGGTAGCAGACCTCGGTAATAATAAACCGAAGTAAGTATTATGGTATAGTATGACCTACCTAGATACAGTAAAGCCAAAAGGATAGATAATCGGGGCTATGAAACAAGATATATCAATAGTCCTAAGTTCGACAAAGTGCCAAATGAAGGACTTCAGTACACCTATAGATGCCTAGAGGGACAAATTGTCATAGTTCTGTATATGTTCACAAGGTGAGGCCTATAGATTGGATAAAAAATAGAGGAAAAAGGAGAGAAGAGTCGCATAGGCGCACAAATAAGGATAAAGTCATAGGGGCTGCATGACAGAAGGTAGCAACATTTACGAGATTGGATGAATTCCAACCGTAGGTCGTGGTATGAGAAAGAAGCCTAAAAGAGGGAATAACATGGCCTTTGGATTATTTACAGAACGATTGCCTAGATGGCAAGGACAATATTAAAGTATTCCTAAGAGCTATAGGTTATGAGACTGATTAGTGCATCATTCAACATTCGAGGACGAATATTCCAAAATAGGGAATGATGTTACACCCCATATTTTCGTATGTAAGTGCGTCGTAAGCAAGCTAATGTAAGACAAAAAATAAGATCCTCTTTGGAAGTATATAAAGTAAATTATCATGTTACCTCGGAGGTTACAAATATTGAAGATCATGAACAACAAGTACAAAGAGGATTGGAAGGTTCAGAAACTAAGGAATTGAAGAAAATAATGTTTCGTCAAAAGCCAACAAGTTGGAAATGTTATAACCCATACCTTTGGGGTTAGAATATGGTTCTTAACATGATAAGGAGGTTATTGTAACACCTCGTACATTAGTGTTTGGATG
Source organism: Nicotiana knightiana (assembly GCA_005239525.1). Taxonomy (NCBI): domain Eukaryota; kingdom Viridiplantae; phylum Streptophyta; class Magnoliopsida; order Solanales; family Solanaceae; genus Nicotiana; species Nicotiana knightiana. The sequence goes on along the minus strand of ML397542.1, from coordinate 78,825 downwards.
CATCGTAGTAAAACCATGTTAGTTGGAAGAGATTAAGGTCGTACATGATGTTATTATAAGACCCCGTAAATTTACTAAATTTCGAAAACGTTATATATTGCCTTGATATGGTACTTTCTTTTAAGAGAAATATTCTTTTGGGGATGTTAGACAAATATGATTATCAAAAGTTATTAATATAATATTTTTTGATAAGTCTTAGTCAAACACATGATATGAGGAAACTTTTAAATAATATTTTATGTATTATAAGAAAAGAAATTTATTTCCCATAAGAAAAGTTATGTTTTTTATCCTTTCTAGAAATTATTTTCTCATAATAAAAGTTATCTTTACCCATTTTGAGAATTAATAGTACACAAATTTATACTCTTGATATTTAGGTGAAAAAATTATAATTTTATAACATATATTTTCTAGATGTCATTATGATGTATCACTATAGTTTAAATTTAAAAAGTACTTATGATTTTATTGAAATAGAAATGTGATGAGTTGATTATTAAATAATTTTGAAAGTATGAACAAGGACTTCTCATTCCCAATTTTATTACCATACATGGATTTGTTTTATTTACACTTACCATGGATGAGAAAGGATTAAGGGGGATAGAGAATCTAAATTACTGTGCTAAGTAGGTACCACCTAATAAATGGACATTCTCATCAAGGATTTGGATAAGGAAAGATACTGGTAAAGATTCCATATACGTGTAAGTATATTAATATCACTTCCTATAACCCTTCCAAAATATACTTTACACTACTAAGACAAACTAACGTATAGATGCTAAAAAGTGGAAACAATTTGAAAGTGAGAATCTTCTTTAACTAGCAATCTTTTTCTTAAGAAAGTATATGTTGCAATGAACCAAAAATGGCAAAAAAGAAGACATCCTTGTTGTTTAAGAAGTGAAATTATCTACTGGTAACTAGTTAAAGGATCTTATTTCTTTCACTTATTGAGATTTTGTGTGAAGAAGGCCAAGTTCGTCGCCTTCGATAAAGTCGTCATTAAAGGTATGTTAAGGCTAATCCTTCCTTCTTTTGGCATGATCCAACTAACGATATGTAAACGTAATGTTATTTCATAAATGCTTCTACTCTTAGTAGTTAAGAATGCATATGTTATCCATTCCTATAAAATAATATTCAAAGCATGCCTAAGTATGTTTCTAACTCTCTATTGAGGCATTCAATAAAGATGTTAATGTTCATAATGTAGTATTATATGCTTTACCATCGAGCTGCGACCGATTGGGTAGTACCGAGCTACGGTCGGTTGGGCAGTTACGCAATTACCATCGAGCTATGACCGGTCGGGCAGTTATGCATTTATCATCGAGCTACGACCGGTTGAGCAGTTATGCATTTACAATCGAGCTACAGTCGGTCGGGCAGTCATGCATTTACCACCACGCTACGGCCAGTCAGGCAGTTACCACTAAGCATTCGGGTAGTTAACGTCATGAGAATGATGTAATTAGAACTATTATATTGTAGTTTTATTTATATATACGAGATTGGACTTATTCTATATGTTATGGCCCTCATCGGCAAGTCAGAGGTTACAAGTTGGCTCTTGTCCCTCCCAGTGATAGTATCTTATTATTATGTTTTATCTCTGCCTTACATACTCAGTACATTCTTCGTACTGACATCCCTTTTCCTGGGGGCGCTGTGCTTTATGTAACGCATGTTTAAATAGACAAGGTGAGGACCCTCCACTGTAGGCTGCCTTTAGATATTAGCTTTTGGTTGGTGAGCTCCACTTCTTCCTAGAGTATTTCCGAGTCACGGTCTGTATATTTTTTTTAAGAGAATGTCGGGATTCCTGTCCCGACTTATATATTAGGGTCATGTTTTCTTAGAGGTTTTGCAGACAGTGTCATGTGTATAGTTTTAGATATGACATGTCAATGGCCTTGCGGCCCCTATATATCTATATAAATCTTTTTGAATTAGCTATGTGAGTTAAGTTCTAATATTTTTACTTATATATATAGAGATGGCCTTTCATGGCCCGTATAGTAAAGAAGAATAAGGTATGTGGCACTTGGTTAAGTAGGCACCGGGTGCCAATCGTAGCCCTCCGGTTTGGGTTGTGACAGTTATGTTGTGATTTATATTAGTCGTATGATAGTCGTGTGTTAGGTTTTGAAGTCGGACGAGTTGTGGAACAAAAGTCGATGAAAGTCATCACAAGTTACGTTCATAAGTTTTACTGAAATTTGGGTCAAATGTATATGCGATTGTCTCTCAATATACTTAGAGTTATAGGGTTTTCCACTAATCAAATTGAAGATCTACGAGTATATTTTCTAACACATTAAACGATTGTCAATAGTACATCGTAGTAGAGAGAGATATGCATTTTTTCGAGACTACGCAGACTGCTAGGTGACAAGTAGGTGTGTCACCGACTTGTTTAAATGAGAGGATTAAATATACCCAAAAAAGGGCTATTTCGGGTCGGCCAAAGAGCCCATTTAAGGGGTTATCTCCTTCATTATAACACTCATTATATAGCACAATAACCAGACATAAACTCCTACAAAAATTCTCTCAAAAATTGCACACAAACCCTAATTGAATTTATCTCTTTTTCAAGTTCTAGTTGGGGAAAAACTTAAAGTTTGAAGAACCAAGATAGGAGCTGAGTTTTCAACAAATAAGGTAAGTTTACTGATCTCAGGGTACCGACCTACCCATAAGTCTGCAGCAAAATTCTGACACGTGACTCATAGACTCGGCTGCACTCCGAATGAGGTGGAGTCTTACCGATCCTTTGATGAATGCTAACCTCATCTACTATAAAAGCTCGTCAAACTGATTTTCTATACCTACAAGCATGAATGCACCGTCCCCAACAAAGGACGTCAGTACGAATAATGTACCGAGTATGTAAGGGCATATAAATAAGTATATAAAACACATGAAAGAAACATGGAGTACATGACTCAACCTAAAAGTCTGGATAACCCTGTAAATCATGAAATACTTATAGTGGCATGCATATGCATATGAATGTCATGTCGTGCATACGTACATGTGTTCATAACATCATCAAGACTCTGAGGGCATCCCATTATATCATCTCGGCCACTATGGAAAAAATCATCAACGTATACCAGCTGATCAGGTGGTGGTGCGCATAAATCGTCGTAACCTTTTCCCATATCCCATATACATATAACTCATATATAACGTCATTTGGTCATAAGTTAATGTACATGTATAAATGAATGCAATGCATAGGAAGTACGTCAATAAAATCTCTCGGAACGTCATAAGACCATTATATCTCTGATTAATATCATGAAACAAACTTTATCAACTCACGTACTTTCTGAGACCCATGAACAGACGATAGAACAATAAGACATATGGGAATTCAAGAACATATGCATCTCTAATACTTCTATGAATAGAGTCATTTATGGAAGTTGTGTATTTACTCGTTTTGTTTATATCATATGAATCATGCCAAATGAAAAGAAGGGATAGCCTTAAACATACCTGAGCCGATTCTCTTGACAATCCATTTAACACACAAAAATTTCTAAAAAGACACGTAACGACGGATAGAGGTAGGGAAAAATACTTATGATGTTCTTGAGAAAAGATTATACCTCTTAGAATTGCAAAATCTCACATTGCTTTGAATTGTTGAAGATATTACATTACTTATGTGATATATGCAAATGCATATTAGAATGACTCAAAGTAACATGATGAGATTCTTAAGAGTCATGAGACTCTTAAGTTTGATATAGTAACGTAATGAGACTCTTAAGAGTCATGAGACTCTTAAGTTTGAGATATCTTATACATGGATGTGGGCCCAACTTTGGATGACTTAGTCACAAAATTTCCTCTGAATACCATCTTGCAAAGTGACTTAAGAGTCACCAAATGGAACATATATTGCTGCCACGTTTGGGGACCTTTAGGCCTTATCCAACATCTTAATTAATCACCCACTAATCCTTAATTAACTTGTTAATTTTCCCCATTAATCAATTATCCACATAATTAAGAATTATCTCAAATTACTTAAAATACTACTCACTTTTAACACACCTTACTATCATGGTCATGTGGTACTTTGTATGGCATTAGTCCATAAATATCGGGTATTTTAGCTCGGGCCGTATTTTTACCCCAAAATGTCAAACTTCGACGAAAATTCATTTTCTTTGATTTGCTTACCTTCTCACCTTCACGAATTTACTTATCACTTGTTTGAAATAACATAATACTTATAATCCCAAAATAATCTTATTCCCGAATTTACGTCGATTAACTTACGACGAAACTTTAACGTACGAAATGCGGAATGTAATATCTCATTTTCGAGCTTTCATCAATTTACTTGTGGCGTACTTTCACGTTCGAAAATATGAGGTGTAACATCATTCCCCCCTTTGGAACATTCGTCCTCAAATGCTCACTTATGCACTTATCATTCCCATAACCCATAGATCTTGTGAATACTTTAATACTCCTCTTGCCATCTAGGCAACTGTTCTATGAATGAATCCCAAAATCTAGGGTATTCCCACCTGTAGGTCCCTTTCTTACACCACGGCCTGTGGTCGGGATTCTTCCAATCTCGTAACTCTTGCTACCTTCTGTCATACAGCCTGTACGACTTTTTCCTTGCAAATATGCCTATGCGACTCTTCTTTCCTTTTTCCTACAGCTTTTACCCAATATCTAAGATTCACTTTGTAACATACAGAGCTTGTAAGTTGTCCCTCTGGGAAACTATGGGTATACCGAATTTCTTCGTTCGGTACTTTGTTGAACTCACGAATATTGTTATACCTTATTTCGTTTATCCATCCGTATGACTTTACTGCACCTAGGTAGGTCATACTATACCATAACTCTTACTTCGATTTATCCTTACTGAGGTTTGCTACCAAACTCCAGGTTAGTGTCGTTGCTTATCCCATATGTATAAATCTGAGTCCTTTAATGCTCCCTCATTACTGTTCATCTTAATAATGACGGTCTAATCTCATCTCATACTTTATGACTTTTGTCCATCCATTGTTGATTCACCTCAACATTTATCTACAATTTACCACTGATAACTTGGAACTTCTTACGTAATCACTAGGGCTCACGTTGCATCGACGAACATTTGAAGTGAGTTTCCTGACCCACTTATACTTCCATAACCGTATTTCATAGCATCCCAATGTGATTCACCTTACGTGGGTATTTTAATCCCGTACAATTCATGAATCCCTTTCTTCAAATCATTACTCAATCAAAGGCCCAAACGTCATCCTTTATCTACCACAATTACACCCTTATTTTACTATCAGATCAGCATTCCATCTCTTCCAAATGCTACTTATGATGAGTAACTCCTTTGAGTTCATTCAGGCTACACTGAGCTTTCTATAACTTAGAGAAATCATCATCTCTCTTGTTTTCACAGGATTAATCCCGAGAACTTATTCGTTTCTAGTCACCTTCTCACTCACCATTTTCTTTTCCTTATTCACGTCTTCCTAAAACCTTGTCTCTTTACCATACTTTAGCTTGCTTCCTACATTTACCTATTTATACTACTCGCAATCTTCCTTCAACTTGCTTGCATCATAGATTTCCTTATGTCATTCTGGAACATCAAGTGAGACATCACATCGTCTCTAACTCTTCTTTACCCTCTTAATTAGGCTCCTCGATACCTAGAAACCATAGGCTGGAAGGCATGTCACTGACGAAGTCGCTATCATTCATGGATACTGAATCCCCGCGCTTCTAGCCTTCTATCCAAAGTATAGACTATTCACAACCTTTTGCATTTGAGTATCGCGTACGTTGTTCAACTTTACCTTACTTACCTTAAAATCTTGCATCACATCTTGTATCTCTTTCATGACCTTCCTTCCCACATAGGTATAATTCACATCCATAACTTGAAGCTTTATTATAATACTTGCACCTCTGCTGTATACATTATCCAGTGAGAGCTTCATACTGACTTCTTATGAGGTTGTTATTCTTCTGATGCCCTTATAGAATATGGCTACTGTACTATCTCTCTTGTACCTCTGATATTTAAGAGTGATCCTGCAATGTTCTCAATCATGAGATCTAAAATTTTTTGGGTCCAACAATCAGACTCCTGATTTACTTAGTTGGTGTAACTCTTTAGTTTCCTCTTCCCACTAATCAACCTTTATGTAGGCTTAAGTTATCTTCCGATCTACGGCTCATGGCGTTAGTTATTACTTTAGCCTTTCATGGACGCTATGGAATATCTGTGATACCATCATCTAATAATTCAATCCTTTGTCTATAACTTGGACTCAATTATTTCTTTTAACTTATACCGGAGTCTTCTACGGATGTATGATTGTCAACATATATGCTGCATAATACCCCAAAATCTTAGGTGCATTCATAATGTAATTATTTCTGGATCATTGATCGAATAATTCCTTTCATTCCTTCTCAGCTTTCTTTAAATGCAACCAATTGCTTTTCCTGGTCGTTCTGCCACTTGTTGCATGAATACTTGGTTTATCTTAGTGCCCACACATATTGGCCACGATAGGTGCCACTTTCTTATGGGGTGCATACAATGTTGTTGTGAGACTGTTGTTATAAGACCATTTCCTCTTTAGGTCACTATGCTTAAGTTGAAGCCCTTTTTTCTTATTTCCTCAGCTAGTCTTTCGTTGTTGTACTTAGGGAAGACCCTCTGGCTCTTGTAAAGCTGCGAGCTTATCACATCGTATACGCAATAAAAATTTTTATGTTCTTCTTTGCCTATAATTATCCGTAGTTACTTACCTCCACACCCTTGTGCTTGTAGGGTTTCTTCTGAACTGATATTTTGACTGGCTTCCCAGTGGCACTCTCTTTTATTCCCATAATACTCATACGGTACCTTTCACTACCCCAACTCCTATTTGAATATTTCTCAAGTATTACAATGACATTATTGCGAGGCTGAATTCACTATATTGGGTTTTACTATGTTTATCTTGCACGATCTGCTGACTCGTCTTTAACCTCATGTTTATCCATAACTAGGCTCTTCCCGAATCAATTACTAACTACTCGTTGGCCCATTCTCATATCAATATTTCACGTAATCTTTCTTGGGTTATTTCCTTTGTTAGCTTAACTTACCTCTCACACTGGCTCCTTATTTATCAATAACATCCCGTGCAGGAATCCTTACTTCCTTTCCTTGACGTCGTGTTTGCCTAATGTTCTGGAATCGTAGCATATCTGTAGGATTTGAATAAGTTCAATCTTATCCCCTTCTCATTCTTATTGCATTCTCCCTTTACTATTGCATAGTTGCTAGAACCACTTAATTTTGACTTAATGCCATATTACTCCATATTCCCCCCTTTAGGGGAGTACTAATATTTGGAGCCACGACGATCTACCTATAGATGTTTTACCTTTTCCTCTTTGGCGTCTTTTCACATTATCGATGACCCTTACCCGCCTTGCGGTAATCCTTCTGTACCAAGGATAACGAAATTCCTTATTCACGAGGGTTACACTTAGTGTAACTAGCACAAATAGTCCCTTAATCTTAACTTTGCTAACATTGCTTGCTTTAGGAAAGCGTCTTCCTGAATGACCTTTAAAGGTTATTCTTCCGTCGTCCATTCTATTATCGCCGGAACACAAATCTCAAATTCTCATGTAATTCATGTTTAGTTTAACTTGTTCACCAGCCCATACTGATTTCTATTACTCTGAGGTCTAACTTTTCCATTTGGTAATCGCGTTTGAGTTGCGAACTTATTTCTCGAAATGAGGATATAACTGTATGCCCTATACTCTTTTGTTGTCTTGAGGCCGGTCACCTCTCGTCTCTTCCTTCACTTGACTATAGATTCTGTAATACTGTCATCTTGTGATCTACCGTTTGTTATCCATGTATCACATCTTACTCATAATTCTTCCTTATATCTTTTCTTATTTCCCTGTTAATATTTCTGCCTATCCCTTTCTTATGAAAACTTCAACAAGACATTCTTTTGCTTTTAGCTCCCCTTGCTTCATTCATTGGCTCTTCGGTTTGCTCAACGTTCTCGCTCTACTAGGGACGGGAGCCACACTAAGGTAATATTTATCCCTTCCAGGCTTTCAATGCCTATCTTAATTTTTTTGATCATGCTAGTATTCACATCTAACTGTATATTCTAGAGTGCACTATCTGGGTGTCTCACAAGGAGGTCTATTAGCATTTTTGTATATCCTTCAGAAATTTCAACTAACTCAAATAATCCATCCATCATTTTGGGTTACTCTAACCCCAACCGGATCCTGATATCCTGTCCTTCTCTTAAACCATATTTGTTTGCTCCCATAGGGCATGACTGAGATGGGTGTGGCTAATTGTACATACATCTGTTGTTGTTGAAGATAACTCAAAATGCTTGTATATCTCTTCCCGAATTGTAGATAATGTTCATCCTTACTAACTGGGTACCTCGTACCCTTTTTCACCTTGCTTCTTGTACTTGTTGAAACTTGTACCTTTTAATTCTCTCGTTACTTTTTACCACATGGGTGGATAGATATTCATGCCTTAGGGCTTCTTATCAAGAAGCTTATACCTTTTAGTACACACATGATCTGCTGAAGACCTCATATTTACTCATCATAAGCATCATGTAGAATCGAGTTCCTCTAACTCAACTCTTCCATAGCCACATGCAATCTTTTACCAACCGTCTTTCTGGATGTAAGCATTGTCGTATTATGAATAAGATAGAGTTTAGAAAATTAAGTTCTTACATCTGAGCTCTACCAAACGATCTAGACTAAGAAGAAAGAGTGACAATACTAAATGCCATGTAGCCTCCTGTTTATAAGTGTGGTGACAACACATAAACAAGACTCTACTAGACACGGCTTGTAGACTCCCTAAGACAGAACTACTCTGATATCACTTTTGTCACGACCCAAACCGATGGGCCGCGATGGGCACCCGGTACCTTACTTAACCGAGTACCAACGTAACGTATCTTTCTTATCGTACCATCATTGGTAACTGGGCCAACATGGCCACAACTCGTAATGTATAACCATCAGTGAAAAACACTGTATCAATGAACCATCTTTCTTAAAACATGAATACATATGGACTGTCATGGCCTCTGACATATTGTTCAAAAAGTACCTCTGTTTACAAAGCCTCTAAGAGTATTTGACATCAATTAGGACAGGGTACCTGCCTACCTATAAGTCTACTGCAAAATTCTGACACGATGACTCATAGACTCGGCTGCACTCCGAATGAGGTGGAGTCTTACCGATCCTTCGCTGAATGTTAACCTCGTCTACTATGAGGGCTCGTCAAACTGATTTTCTATACCTTCAGGCACGAATGCAGCGTCCCCAACAAAGGACGTCAGTAAAAATAATGTACCGAGTATGTAAGGCACATAAATAAGTATATAAAACACATGGAAGAAACATGGAGTACATGACTCAACCTGAAAGTCTGGATAACCCTGTAAATCATGAAATACTTATAGTGGCATGCATGCAATATGAATGTCATGTCGTGCATACGTACATGTGTTCATAACATCATCAAGCCTCTGAGGGCATCCCATCATATCATCTCAGCCACTATGGGAAAAATCATCAACGTATACCAGCTGATCAGGTGGTGGTGCGCATAAATCGTCGTACCTTTTCCCATATCCCATATACATATAACGCATATATAACGCCGTTTGGTCATAAGTCAATGTACATGTATAAATGAATGCAATGCATGGGAAGTACGTCAATAAAATCTCTCGGAATGTCATAAGACCATTATATCTCTGATTAATATCATGAAATAAACTTTATCAACTTACATATTTTCTGAGACCCATGAACAGACGATAGAACAATAAGACATATGGGAATTCAAGAACATAGGCATCTCTAATACTTCTATGAATAGAGTCATTTATGGAAGTTTTGCATTTACTCATTTCGTTTGTATCGTATGGATCATTCCAAAAGAAAAGAAGAGATAGCCTTAACATACCTGAGCCGATTCTCTTGACAATTCATTTAACACGCGTCAATTGCGAAAAACACACGCAACGGCGGATCGAGGTAGGGAAAAATTCGTATGATGTTCTTGAGAAAAGATTATACTGAGCTCCCTTAGAATTGAAAAATCTCACGTTGCTTTGAATTGTTGAAGATCTTACATTGCTTATGTGATATATGCAAATGCATATTAGAATGACTCAAAGTAACGTGATGAGATTCTTAAGATTCATGAGACTCTTAAGTTTGAGATAGTAACGTGATGAGACTCTTAAGAGTCATGTGACTCTTAAGGTTGATATATCTTATACATGGATATGGTCCCAACTTTGGATGACTTAGTCACAAAATTTCCTCCAAATTCCACCTTGCAAAGTGACTTAAGAGTCACCAAATGGAACATATATTACTACTACGTTTGGGGACCTTTAGGCCTTATCCAACATCTTAATTAGTCACCCGTTAATACTTAATTAACTTGTTAATTTCTCCCATTAACCAATTCTACATAATTAAGAATTATCTCAAATTACTTAAAATACCTCTCAGTTTTAACACACCTTACTATCATAGTGTCACGACCCCAAATCTAAATTGGTCGTGATGGCGTCTATCGTGATACTAGGCTAGCCAATTCACTAAAATTAACATAATGATTTTCCTTTTAATACATCAAATATCCGAATTTTTCATAATAGTTCTGTTTCTTAAGCATTTCAAAATAATAAAAACGATTAGAACATCTAAATACAGCCCCAACATCTAGAGTCAACCGTCATGAGCATTTAAGAGGTGATACAGTCTAATACAAATCCTCTACTACAACAAGTCTGGGAAGTAAAGTAAAATGACAGAGTAGGAAGGAGAAAGAGTAGGCTGCGGACGGTGAGCAGTTGCCTCACAATCTCCAAACAATGCTCCAAATAGGGCAGCTCAACTATCGCTCTGCCCCGGTACCTAAATCTGCACACAAGGTGCAGGGAGTAACGTGAGTATGCCAACTCAGTAAATAACCAAAGTATCTAAAAACTTGAGTGCAGTGAAGAGCATTTAAACTTTATAGTTTCATAAAAATAAGTACCAGTAAAGGTAATAGATCAAGTCAAGAGTCCACATTTACCAAAGATTTCACAAAACTCCAGTTTTACTGTTTAAACTTGTATAAAACATTAGTCAACATTTATCAAAGAGGATCAGTGTAAAGGAAAGTGAAAATATTAGTTCCATAAAAATATCAGCCACTCGGGCACAATGTCACTCACAAATAAAGCCTCTCGGGCAAGCCTCTCATTCACTCGTGAATCTACTCTCATGAGTCAATGTGTGTGTATATATATATATATATATATATATATATATATATATATATT